>JAANSN010000213.1:0-77113 GCA_036850665.1 Dicranocentrus wangi
TTATTTTTATTATAGCTCATAGAATCATGGCGAAATCCTCGCCCGAGATGTAAAATTTCCTACTACCATGTTACTTATTGATACTTTTTCTTCAGTTCAGAAGAACTTGATTTCTCATCGTTCAGACATAAAAGGAATGAAATTATTTTCCAAACTAGGAAAACAATTATACCGACTATGCCCAGTAAAATTAATTGAACATCATAAAGGTGGTACTGGAAATAACTCAGGTTTCTAGCCTCAGATCGAAGTTGTGGTGCTCCTTTGTGCTTCATGACGTATTCCATCCAGTATATGCCTCGCTCTAGGGGCGTTTGCGGTTGATCTCGAAACAAATCAGAAGCACGTTTGGCATTTTTTTGAAAACTGAAACAATGCGTTAAATTAGCATGTTATGTTAACATTAAATATACTGCAAGACATTTTTATATTTACCCGTAACCCGTAATAATGGACATCTCACCTGGTGTCGTTTAACATTCGATGAATAGCATTTTCAAGCATCTCCTCGGTTAAATCCAGCAATTCCAGCTTCAGCGCATAACCATGTGCCTCTGCTGTTTTCATGTTGACATCCTACATGAATTGTATTGTTTTTGTTGCATTAGTTGGAGAAATCATTCACGAAAAAGTTTGCAGTGAGAAATTGCAAGTAATCAATCTTAACCTGGTCAACAAACAAGGGAATCCCTAGTATGGGAACTCCATGATAAGTGGATTCATGTGTGCTCAACAATCCTCCGTGTGAAATGAAAAGCTTAATATTTGGATGACCTTGATTGGCAAAGATACAAAAAATTATCATGTCATGCTTTAACGAATGATATACCGAATCGTATTTTTTGTTAAATGAGCATCATGTATTCACTTTTTTGCTATTTTTTACCAAGGATATCTGCTTGAGGTAGCCATTTGCTAACTTTGACATTAGTAGATACACCCGGTATGTCGGATTGCCATTTCCAGAGTACTCTTTGCTTCAGTCGGGAGAAAACGTTGCTAAAAATTTGAATAATGTGGTCAGGCATCGTTTCCTCTTTGAAAACTGATCCAAGTGAAAATAAAACAAAACCGTTTGTCTCTCCAGAAACGAATTCTTCCAAGTCCTATGAAACACAAATGTGAAAGACACAATGTCATACATTTCATCTGAATTCAATCCTCGTTAAAACTCATATTTGTTTGTGAGTTTGCCAACCTTGGGAAGTGGCTTTGCCGGCTCACAGTGAACCCCTCCAATTTCTACAATGTCCGGGAGAAGCGGTCGTGGATAATTGATTGAGAAATGGGTATTGGTAAAGATCATGCTCACATTCTTTCTCAATGTCGCCACATCCAGCATCGTTTCCTCTTTGAAAACTGATCCAAGTGAAAATAAAACAAAACCGTTTGTCTCTCCAGAAACGAATTCTTCCAAGTCCTATGAAACACAAATGTGAAAGACAATGTCATACATTTCATCTGAATTCAATCCTCTCCAGCGTTAAAACTCATATTTGTTTGTGAGTTTGCCAACCTTGGGGAGTGGCTTTGCCGGCTCACAGTGGACCCCTCCAATTTCTACAATGTCCGGGAGAAGCGGTCGTGGATAATTGATTGAGAAATGGGTATTGGTAAAGATCATGCTCACATTCTTTCTCAATGTCGCCACATCCGGAATGTCGTCACCCATATACTGCTTAGCAATTTTGTCCGAAATTTTAAACAAGTGGCATTCGTTGAGAAAGGTGAAGGTCCACGAACTCAAGGTATTCACCACACGTTGAGACAAAGTCATCGAATGCGTAAGCTCAATAAACGGATTGGGTACGAAAGAGAGCGGGGTTCGAAGTCCAGTTTGTTCCATTACAAGTTTGGGCATGGGCATAGACGATATCATGATGTAAGGTGCTTTCAATTTGTGTATTAGCCCAAGAAAACACTCAGCAAACCACGCACCGGTTACCACCAAATCGTAAGCCTCCGCTTGGATAACAACTTGCTGAACGTCTTTGTGTTGGTAAGTTGCATGACAGCGGTCAAACATATACGACATGTCAATGTAGAGCAAGGCTGTAACGTCATCTTTAGTTTTCCGCGCTTCAATCACGCTGTCAACACCTCCGAGAAAGTCTGCCGAAGTGAGAGGTGTCACGGGTATGATTTCCGTCAAATTTTTATGTTTCAAGTGTGATGTGGCTGGCGATACAATAGTCACTTGGTGACCTCTCCCTAGCATCCCTTTTGCCAGGGGAATCAACAAGTGTGTCTCACTTTTTGTAGCAATAGGCTGAAGGAATAGGATCCTATCCGAGGAAACTGTTGTAGCCGTGAGGCAGACGCTCACGAGGAGTGCTAACACAAGTTTTACCATTTTGTTCAATCAGGTGAAGTGTCGTCCACCACGAATTTGACTACTGAAAGAACTGAACTGACGGAATTTGATTTCATTCATTAAATCAATAAAGATCAAGGTTTGAACCATGTGCTCACGGTATCATCATATCTCTGTTGTTTCTGTGTCCTTGCAGCTCTGAATTGTGGATGGCTGCAAGCAGTCACACAAAAGTTACGAGCAGCAGCAAGGGTTTTAATATCACTTTCAACCCAACTTATGAAATGAACAACCTGGAAAAATGGGAAGATTACAAATGTACAGCGTCAAAAGGACGGTTGTGAGCGGAATGCAGGCAGAATAGAATGCAGTTTACACATGCATTACACGTGTGGGCTAGATATGCAGATAAACATAATGCTTCCATGCCACAGCACTGGAACACGCAGTATAAATTACGGGATTTTTTGTGCCTTTGGGGCATTGAAGACGGATTGGGATTAGGATTTCTAAGAATACGCATTGGTCATGCTTTTCATTTAATATTTTTGAAGGAGCCAAAACTGAGTTTCTACGGACCATTACATATTGAGCCACTTTTAGCTTTGGAAAATCCACAAGAGGCGAGATGGCAAACAGTCTGCTTTATGAATGATTACAATAATTAGGATACTTTTGTTGCACGCAATGTAAAGGCTGTATAATTATTTTCGTATCACACATGCCGTTCGAGAATTTTAGATGAGATGGTGGAAATGGTAAACCATGCGGAGGAGCAAAGAAGGTTATGCGGCTTTATAGATATTTACTTAACCAAATCAATACTCTGTCTGTACGACAAGTTGGTTGTCCGATAAAGGTTATACGGATTTTATTAATTATAAAAAAAATCTTGTACAAATGGTTTCACAACAAGTCCACACAAGTATATTTCATTATAGCAGCGCAACGTACAACGTGCGTGCAGAATATATAGGTAATTACTTTAGAATCATGACTCGCCTAATTACTATCGAAGATGCGGCAGCTTTCGCAGTGTGTCCAGTCCACAGTCAAAGCTTTTCCTCACTAATCTCGTTCGATGCAATGTTCTGCTCAAGCCCTTATCAGTTCTCCGTCCAGTTATCTCAATTTACCACCGGACAGGTGAATGATAAGGAGTTGAGACAGAGGAACAAGTAAATCATTAGGTCCAATCGGCCAATTGATTGGTGATGCTGATGAAGAATGGAGTTGTTCACGACATCGTTTCAGTGGTTGGTTTTCTTATTTTCAAGGAAAGGACATGGTGGAAAAACAACTTGAATGGCGAATGAAGTGACTTCCATTCCATGCTACTCCTGCTATTCACATTTCCCTTCTCTCCATTCCACATGCTGCGTCTTCTTGTGCCGTTGGAGTCTGTACCTGTAATAACCGATAAACGAAAACAGTTTATTCATAATATTGCTATTTCTAAATCATTACAAATGTCTAACAAATACATCCACCAGAAGTAAAACCTTTTTCTGAATTCAGTTTTATATATTTTTAATGTTTCTAGCTCTCCTGTAACGATCCATCATTTTGTGCAAGTGTGCATAAAGTCCCTGTTACTATACTATTCAGGTGGAAATCTTCTCCGAGCTACACACATTTCTTCATACGAAGTAGCATCCTTGAAAACAAAAAAGGATGTTGTGCCCAAAATAATACTGCATGCATATTTTCAATATAAAAGTATAGATAAGGAGCCAGAGGAGCAATACGAGAAAACGCATAAGATGCAAATTTCAAAAGGAAAATGAGATTCAATTGGATTTGATATTGTTCTCCAAGGCTTGTTTCCCAACCTCATTCCAGCATATTGCTGAATCCTCAGATATTTTTTTCTTTATACAATTTTCGTTTCATCGATGAGCTCCACCATTGGGAAGCTTGGAAGAGGGTAAGGAAGCTCTTCGGTTTTACATCAAAATTGTAACTCTCTCTCTCTCTCGTCATTCCAATACTCTCATTTCCGGTACATTGGTATATTACACTTTAGGGTGTCGTGGGACTGCCAAGAATGATTCCTTAAATCTTCTTTCTCTCTACTATCAAATTATGCACTCCATAAGCAAATATCACATTATTATACACACTTTCACATTTTTATACCCTTACACACATGCTACAAAAGGAAGGTGTGCCCTCTAAAATGCACTTAGAATGCTCAAAAATGTACCCACCAAAAATCCATCTTGAGTCCCAAGTCGATGAATTCCTGCCATAATTCTTTAATGAATCCTGTAGCCTTTTTATGCCCAAAATACTAAACCTCATAAAGATATTTTACTTTTACCTACCGTTGCTGCTAAATATTTCCAAGTGAAAAGTTCGTACGGCGGCTCTGCCTCTTCTGAGTGAGCGTATATTTGTAAAATATCTCATCTTGCTGCTGCATGCCCGCTTGGAAATACTTTTCTATTATATGTATTCACTTTACGTTCTCCAGAATGTTGAAGCAGGAAGTTCGCAGGGCACATTTTCTCCCATTTTAGTTTTCTAGAACTACCGTATGAAATCCTGCACCCGGCACATTCCCCATTCCTGATAAAAGTTATATGAGGTAAAAAGGGAAAACCTGAGATTCCTTTCTCTCGCGTTTTGTCTCTTCTTCCTCTTTTAAAATCCCAGACTCCCACAGCAGCCCTTTTGTTGTAGAATAGTTAGCTCTTTCTCATTTCTCCTTTGCTTTCTTTTGCACAAAGATGAACATCTGACACTGGGACAGTGAACAGTAAAATTCCGGCTTCAAGTGAGAAACTCTGTTTCTCCCCGCAATATGCCTGCAACTCACGCTTACAATGCATGAGATATAGAAAATGGAATGTGTACCTTAAAAAAGTTAGGATCCCCTCCACCAAGGTGGTGGTGACTCTCTATAGATGAATGTAGTCTAATCTAAGTAAGGCGGTGGTGCTGGAGCTGGTGTACGGAACACTGGCAATCGTAATACTTTCCCCATAGCATCTCGTTGAAATTCCAGAAGAGAGCCAGATGGAAGTATACAATTTTCTCCTCTCTGCTCGCTTTTTATGTCTCCTTTTTTACATTCAGAAATATTCCTATCCCCAACGACTCTTCCTTCATTATGACGATTATTATGACGGATGAGGATGAATGAGATGCGTGAATTCCATAAAAAGCAAGAATGAGGGAGATTCTAAAAAAAATCCTAAAAGTGAGATTGAATTTTTTGTGTCCTGTCCTGACATACAACTCCATATGGTATAGAAATCCTTTTGGCTGTTCTCTAAATTCAATTGAAATATGTATCATATGCCTTTTTCTTCAAGAAGGACTGCTGCGTCTCCAAAATTAGGGTCGATACGATAGTGGTTCGAGTAAGTCATTTGTGTCAACATGTATATTACCGTCCATTGTCTCTGAGAGAGTGACACTATATAAAATCGAAAACTGCTTAGCTAGAGTATTCTAGATTTTTGTATAGGTATATATCCAATTTGTGGAATAAAGGTCCTACAATCTAATTCTAAGGGTTATTTGATTACTAATTAAATTTAAACTGACAAATCTACTTGCCTCGCACGCACAATTTGCTTGCGTAATGCATATAAGTATATAGCGTACTCAGCAGTGAAGCATTTCCAAATCTCCTGACATTTTACAAATATTTGTTAAATTCGGATAAAGCACGACACGCCGATTCTGATTCATATACAATCCTGGCAAAATTATTAGAGCAAATCATTATATCTTCATTTCCTATTCATAAATCCTGCAAGTTGGCTCACTTACAATATAGCCATAAACGACAGACCTTTCTCTGAAAAATTCGAGCAATTATGATATACAGCTATTATCACTAATGCAATCTGAGTTGACATTTTATTACGTTTCTGAATAGGCAAAATTTCCAGTTTGATTAATTCCCTACACGCCATTTCAATTTATAGCTTTAGCCACCAATATAGTACTGGAGCGAAAGAGCAAAAGCGTATATTTTGATTACAATAATACCCTTTTTGTGCGACCTAATACACTGGGCGTACCCCCAGAGAATGGGAATACGTTAATTACAGGAATAGAGGAGGAATTTGTCAATATTCATAACAAGAAGTAAATCCCTCGAAAATCGAGCTGTATTTACGCCCTTTTAGACTACCTCGGTATTTGTGTCCACTCATCTCGCGAGCGACATCATATAGGCTTCATCTCCAAAACACAATGGCGAACTACAAAGTACAAAACAATATATACCATACAAATCCATCAAAACTTTGCTTTTTGTTCTAGAATATTCATAATATTTCTCGTAATATTCAAATATTGCACCATCATTATGTACGGCCGGAATGATTGTTATACGGCCGATTACACTATAACTAAGATAGAATATTGTGACGACGACGTTGTTTTCATTTGACAGAACACACTTTCCAGGGAAAAGTGCACAACCTTTAGAGTCTCGGGTAAGACGGTAGAGGGAAAATGAACGACGAAATTCATAGAGCTTCCCCTTCGTTCCCTGTCACTGCCCTTACTGGGATGCTTATACGATGATTAATTGGACGTGGGACTTCCCTGAAGGCAAAACCTCAACTGAAAACGAATCATTCATTCAGCGAGCCAACAAGAGCGTTTGCTGCTCCCGCGGCCCTCCTCCTAATACACTAGAATAGAAACCCGAAGTTCATTAGGGAAAAGATACATTTCCATTTATAACTTAATATCCATCCTGATACGCTCCGCCAAACTTTCAGCGTAAACCTCTAAAACCAACTTCTCTGGCGAAATCAATAGATTTTTATGAACCATTGAAACCCTCATTTCAAGAATCATTTAAAACTCCTAAAAACTGTTGCAATAACGGACATGCGTAAAGTTTGTACAAAGTTCTCGTGTCGTTTTCTGAATTATACACACCACCACCACCACCATCAGCTTTTATAATTGCATGAAATAATGCAGCATCTAATAAATACATCAGGAATGAAATATATTAGCGAATCCTGACTATTTCGTACTGTTCCAGGCAGCCGAGGCACATGACACCACCGTAATCGAATTCCAGGCGGAAGGTAAAAGGAGAAACTCATTATTACATATATATTGCATTGGTTGATGGCACCCACAAATCTTCCTCTGGATATCTATAAAATATTATAGAGTGAAGTGCACCTCAAGTGAACCATTGTGGATGTGGATCCGATTAGAACCCAAAAGTTTCTCCCATCTTCTTGCTCACCACCGTGCGTGAAAATATGTAGAGGGTAGTATATAAGTTTATACGTGTTTACTTTTCCGTATGTGCATCACATCCTCGGATAATTCTCTGGCAGGATAAGTGATGTTTGAAGAAATAGAGCTCAGACGTAATGATAAAATACGAGAAAGCTAGGATTCATCTGTGGAGGGATATTTCAAGATATGCTATGCTTCCTATATTTCCTAAACGGCAAGTTAACTTTTTTTGGGGGATGTAATACTAATACTCAAACGCTCGACATCTCTGGCTCTCCTATTCCTATATACTATAAACCCACTTGTGCACGCATTATTCCCCATTTTATACATTATTCGTGGACCATATCGCCATCGCCTAGCTAGCTGGGAACTGGAGTGCTGGAATATATAGGATCCGGTAATAGAGAAAGTTATTCACTTTCCTCCAAGATAAAATTATGACCCATGTAAGATCGTTTTATTCGCTACGTTATTGCCAACAGCGGGGTCTAGCACAGAAGCATTCACCACCATCTCACTTTTCCGTTCCGTACAGCCACCTTTCGTTTCGAACAGAAAAATGGACGGAGATGCGATACGATGGTTCGTACTCTCGTATTCTTGTTTCACATATACATTTTTTGTTTGAGCGTCTCTAAATTCTGAGCAATTCGACAAATAATTTGTTTTGGTCAGCCGAAGCCGGGAGATGCGAAAAACGCAACAAATAAAAGTGCTTTGCGGATTATAGAGAAGAGAGTAGAAAGAAGGGGATCCAGAGGGTTGCACACAAAACACGAAATATTACTTACAGGTACTAGGTTGCGGTTTCAGTTGGATTTTGATACACAAGTTTAGCCCGGCTACTCACGAAAATGAGAAAAGACTGGGGAAATGTATTCTTCCCTAAATTGCAAAAGATGTAAATGTGGCACTCACATGCCAGGAAAGACATAAACTATAGCGAAGTTTTGTGAAATATATATCTGCGGATAGAGATTATATAAAGGAATTGCCGGTAACGGTTCCAGTTCTTTTTAAAGATGCAAAGTGCAATGCGGCTCTGTAGGATTTTGTGGTTTGCTGCATACCTGTTTCCATCCTGCCTGGATGGTGTTAATACCAAAAACTTAACTGTCCTAGAAAGGACCAGAGATTCTGCACGCTTTGTGCACAATAAGTAACCAGTGCATTGTCATCATCATCATCATCACCATCGACTACTTTACCCATTTTCCCGTATTCCTTTGGAAATCGTGACTAGTCAAAAAGGGACTTCTAGAATGTGTACTACGTGAGATGGGAGATTTTTCTATTACAACTTAAATAATTTTTTGTGTAGACGTTTGCTCCGCCGTATTGTGAACAAGACGAATACACATCGCTACACATAGCCGTGATATTATTGGTGATAGAACAAAAGATCAACCCTTCTCCTTGTGTTTTTATCTGTTACAATTTCCTCCATCCTCGACTGATTCCTTCTCCTTCAGTTCCCTTTTTTATGGTTGAGCTACATACCCCCTAAAACTAAATAGGCAGAGCATTTTTCCACATCGATCAACCTCCTTCGGATGCCTGCTCCAGGCAAGATGAAAATGCAGGAGAGTAAAAAGAAGCAAGAGGGAAAAAAGGATTGTGTTCAAGATGAAGTTTTCTGATATAGGAATCTAGCTGAGTTCAGCGTTTTCTCTTGTCACCTCACATAAAATTTTGTTGTCACCTCGTTACCACTCTGTTACTTACTTCCTCACTCTCTCTCTGCTCAAGCCTCAAACCCAAGTAGTAACTCTCAACGGGCATTTCCCCTTCTTCCTATCTAATACACACGAGCCCGAGTGTTTGAATAGTTTGGTATGAAAAAGTATTAGTTTTTTTCCTTTTCGTTGTACGTTCAAAATTAAAAATTTGATGCTCACCCTGTGAACAGGTTGGGTGATATTTACAAGGTTGCTCATAATAACTCGTATTAGTTGTACATATATTATTTAACTTCACCAACAACATGCAATAATACCCTCTGCAACAGAACACTGCATTTGTGATGTAATCCTCCCGCAACAGAGGTGGACCCATTGTAGCAAACATATATTCATGTTTACTAGTTTGATTAACGGTTGGTGATCATTTAGGAAAAGATGCTTCATATAAACCAAAATCACAGCAGAGTGAGTGTACTCTGCACCGCACCGCCAGTCACACAGACATTGTTTCTACAGCACAATCCTACTTTCCGTTCTCATTTTAATCTTGCACGGTCCCATTAACTGCTACACCGCGAGACACATATGCACACTAACAATGAACATGATTACTGCTGACGCACATAAAAGCCAACATGTATAAATACAAAATGTAAAAGTTGAATGTGTTGTGTTGGGGTTGAACACAAAATGTATTTTCCCCTGTAGACTAACCTCGCCTAATATGAATCCTCTCATCCAACTAATACGGTATTCTTGTAAAAGTTTTGGTGAAAGAGTAATTTACCTGTCCATCTCCAGCGCCTTGTTTTCCCCCAAAATGGAAAACTACTTGGTAACTTTCACTCTCTTGTGATGGGGAGGCGAAGGGAAATGAAAATTTCACTAGGAACAAGCACTTTCCAGTTACCTGAGTCCAAACAAAAAGCTCGCCGTTTTTACATGGAGAAACATGGGCGGCTTGTTTGCAAATTCTTGCCTTGTCAAAAAGACAAAAAGAGATAGCGGCCCTATTACATACTAATGCAGAATATGAAAGTGTCTATTTTGAAATGGTACACACACACACACATTTCATTTCATCATAAAATCTCAGAGATTTTCCATTGTACTTTATATTCACACTTCATTCCCTGGTAATGACTCATTTCTGCCAGTGCATACAATTTGCTAGTAGTCAATGTGTACATTGACTTGCTCCACAACCAAAATGGAAAATGTAGCCATTATTCTATAAGTAAGTACATCATAAAACACACTGCAATATGCATACCAAATTGTAAATCTTAAGTTGAACCTATATAACACCCAGTTGACATTTCCAGCAACACCAAAAGAAACATGTCGGGAAAGAAAGGGTAGCCGTACGAGTACAAAGCTTGGTGGAAGTGAAAACAAGCACATAAAAAATACCCAGAGAGAAAGAAAATATACAGTTAGACTCCTGTCTGAGCTACATATTCCTCGCTCGCCCCTTTTGTATGAGCTTTTCTTCTTGTGTGCGATTCCCTTTCCCTTCCTGTATTTACTTTAATGCTGCTCAGCTCTATCCGAAATTGGGTGGGATGTGTGCACAATATATACATTTTTTTATACTGGGATATACACATCCACATTCTAGGACAATGTCATTAATGATGACGATCATCGGGATGATTTCAACTTGGAAGAAAAGCCAGCAAACCATTAGCAGCCAGTCTGTACGTCGTCTAGCTAGTCGTTTTGGAATCTACGAGTTCACACATGATCCTTTTCCCTGAATATCCTGACATACAAAGCATATGTGGAAATGATGTCTTTACATTTACACGCAAAAGAAAAGCCTGTCGACTATAAAGAGAGCTTAACTCCGACTCTCTGAAATGTTCTCTCTCTCTCTCTGCATGCTGTTTAGGACGGGATGGATACTTGGATTTTAGGTTTCAGATGGATGTATGCATTACGATGCCAAAAAGGTATTTGTGCGTTTGAAAATGTATTTAGGTATATCCGCACCAGGTATATCCCTACTTGAAATCTTTGTGCACCAAGCTAAAAATGAGTGCCACCAAGTTCATACTCTTTTGGCTTCTGCAAAAAAGCTCGCCGTCAAATCAGAGGGTGAGATGACCTCCAGAAACGTTCCAGCGACATTTTTTTTGTATTCTAGGCTTTTATGCCAACTTCGAAAAATGAGATGGCAAAAAAGGATATTCCGGCTCTGCTGGCTATTACTCTGTCATTCGCCGCCTGTACTTGACTTGAGGGTACAAAAAGACAGAAAATACAGAAACGATCGGATTCATTCCATGCCATTGCAATTTGGATGAAGCTGCAGAAAAATGTTCCAGAAATATAGTAGTAGTTTTAATACAGCTCCTTGGAGAAAACGAAAGACGAACTGGTGAAATGTAAATATTAGTCAGAGATTCATTCGCTCCACAAATATGACGCTTTTTCACTGTCGTTTCTTCCCGTTTCTCATTACCCCTTTGATGCCACCCCGTGTGAATGTGTATGGAAGGACTAGTATATGGACGACTAGTTCATGTATCAACATGAGCATGGTTTAGCTATTATTATTTGTTTGAATGCATCCATTATAGCGGTAGGCAGCAGCCGCGGTGAAATGTACCCATGAAAAAAGAATTGCATTGCATCCACATCACCGTACCATCATCATGCTCATCCTCATCATCATCATTATACACATTGTCAGAGCTCCTCTCTCTCTCTCTCTCTCTCGCTCGCTTTCCATTTTCGTTGTCTTTACTCTTCCGAGACACTTGCATGTCTCTTTTGCTCGTATACCCTCTTTTAATTCCTCTGAATATGGATGGAAAGATAGATAGATGAGGTATCAAGAGAATTCTCATTTCCCATGCGGTGTTATTCCTCTTACCATTTACCGTTTCCTCCAACCCACCACCACAAAATGCTCAAAACTTGCAAAGTTGACGTCGTTTTTCGCCCATTATTATACACACGCGTGTATTCCACCTATCGTCATACATTATTCCTGTGTACTACCCGTGCGAGCCTCATTCCCAAAACTTCTTGTGTCATCCCCGTCTCTCGTCTCCTTTCCACCTTGTATATTCACTTAGTCGAAGCTCTTTTAACGGAGATGGATTACAGGCAGCACGAGAATAATTCTAGAGAACCACCATAACACCACATTACATTACATTCTTGTCATATAACATTCGTCTTAGACTTACACATGCAATGACATCAACTTTTTCATCATTTTCTCCTCTCGTCTCATATATCCAGGGAAAAAGGAGAGAGAAGGCTGCTCACAGAATGTGAAAGGTACCAAAACAAAAAAAAACTATAACAGAGTTTGTCTGCTCCTGCTGCTGTTGCTGCTGATCCCTATGTAAAGAAATAAGGACAGGAGAAAATCCAAGTGTTTTATGGGGTTCATCATGTACACTATATATTTACCCCTTTTCTGCCTTACACTTCTCGCAAAAGGAGCAGCAGCAGGAGGAAGATGACAACAGCGATTATCATTCCGTTTTATATTCGGGCAAGTCAGGGGAATGTCCTCAACAGGGTTTGGATATTTAACAGGTATATATGCCCAAGGAAGACAGGAGAGAAAACTGTGTTTACGTCTACGTTTCCCTTTCTGTTTATGTCTTCATCTCTCTGCACACTCGCTTTACTCGCCGTATCCATGTTTATTATAAGTCTCCAATTTGACTTTTCTCTCTACGCTTTCCCGTAAATATAGCGGAGATGAACATGCTCCTCCTGCTCACAACGGTCTTAACTTTCCTCTGAGAAATGTCCTTGTTGTCAGACTTTATGTACATACATAATGGATAAGGTTTGCTGGGGAACAAGCTTCATTGTCACTTTTCCTAAACCAAGACTCAGATGCAAGAAAGTGAAGAGGTGTAAAAGATAGTTGTCCTGATGGAGCAGTGGTGAGAGTTGGGAGGGAATATGCATAAATGCAATTTTCATTTAATACCTTCAAGCGACAGGCATAGTCAGCAAGGGAGGAGGAGGAAGAGCCTATATATATGCTCATTTTTCCTCCTCCAGTTTTGGAGGAGTCAAAACGAAACTCATAAAGTCCTTGAAGAAATGGGGAATAATGTAGTCACGAAAGGGGACAACTTCAAGTAACTCCGTTCTCCATTGTTTTTACTATTAGCAGAGGTGATGTTCACGTTGATGAAAATGAAAATGACGAGATAGATATATACAAAAACATGTAAATATATTATTGCGGGGATGTCTATAGTGCGGTGCACATACAAACGACGAATATACCACTGCTGTGTACTCTTTTAAAAACGTGTAAGTACATGGAAAATTCCTATAATTTTATGTCGCTCTCATTATATTTAAATCACCCTTCACCTACTACTAAAAGGCTTGAGTCTGAATTGCTCACACTTCACAACTGACAATTATTAGTTTATTTCGCAATAATACACGAGTTTCTCGTCAAGACAAGAGGAACAGTTTCATCCGCCCAGGAATATCCATCCGTCAATTCGAGGAGGAAATGATCAATTGTATTTTGTGAGCGAGCTCAGCTGCACAACATGAAACACACAGAAGAGGCGACCGACCTTATCCTTCATCCTCTCCCTCTTTTCATATACACACATACTCGGATATAGACTTTATACACCTAATATAGTTGGCAGAGTATAGAAATGAATTGTGTATATGTCTATTCCATAGTTAATGTGTCTTTTTAGCTCCCCCAAACTAACATATTGCACTGGTTTATTTCCTTGACAAGCGTTTTATTCAACTGTCTTATCAGACACCTCATCCCAAAGACTAGTTCATCCTCGGAGTGAATACAAACACTGGCATTTCGATAAATAACGGTGTGGCAGGGAGCTGTAATAAACCCCTCTGAATTTATAAGTGTTTGGGGGAAAACACCACAACAAATTTGTAACGCTTAACGAATTTTCCCTGTCAGTTTTAAAATCCACGTAAATATCACATTACTAATTCAGAAAAACTGACTCATTTTAACAATGTGTCCCTATCCATATGCTAAGCCCATGTCTTGTGTAAATTTTGCGAGCATTTGCAATACTAGCTAGCTAAAAGAAGAAGAAGAAGACGAAGCAGCAAGTGAAGTTTAACTCAACTCGCTCAAAAGGATAAGATTTTCTGAGGATTTATTCATGAAAAAAAAGTGATTCACACACGTGAGCCCACTGACAGCTGCCTATTGCAAATGACTATAATACATCATAGCCCATATATTCTGTGATCATGTAATTGCTCCGCCGCGTATATCATTCTTGTGAAATTCACTGAATCGAAACGTACACACACTCTCTCTCAATTCATTCGTATCATGGTGTATATATAAACACACTCTTAAAAAATCATTCAGTTGTGTTACGGTTTCCCGTGCTGTGAGACTCAATTGAAATCATATCATATCATTTGAATATGCCTGGTTGACTGAATCACACAATTGAAACGCCAACTTGTAGAAATATTTAATTTCCTGTTTGCTCACTCCCAATTCCGATATTTCCCATAAGGAATATACTTTCAATAGGGCTTTTTCATTCAGGGAAAATGAGAAACCCATTCAAACTCAGCGCACATGATACATTACGCGAATATTGGTTATTATGTGTGTATGTGTGTGTGTGGGACGGAGTAAAAGCAGATTTAAAGTTATATTTGTGCTTAGTCTCCACCCTCGTAAATAACCGGGCAACTAGAGAAGAGAAAGTTTTCACATACCACAACCGCAACACATCGAATGATGATACTGATGATATCCTCATTATTCTCGGCTCGCTTGACTAAAAAGACTGAAAACGGGAAAGTGCTATATTGGATATTCCATCTAGACTACTACTCCCATAGTTCTCCCAATTCCAAAAAAGTCACAAAGTCCCGAAAGTGTATTTTCGGTCTCTTGTGTGAATCCTCTCTGAATGTGCCTTTTTGTAGGTGCTTGAGCATTTTGAGAGAGACTAAATTCATTGATCCAATACACATTGCAACAGGGAATACGGATGTGGTTACATTTTTGTTTAGCATTGCCATTCGCTATGCTAGGTATATGTATGCGAAAAACACGAAGATGTGTAGAATTGTATGCCGCACAGATAACGAAATGAGCGCAAAGTAAAATTGTTTTCTCATCAACTTGTTGTTTTGCTCAGTGTGGAGCAGCTCTGGTGAGTAAAAAGATAATCATCAACGGATGCATGATGAAACAGCTCGTGTTGTTAAGCTAGTGAGACAAAGCAGATAGAAAATGACTTGTTTCTCCACGTTATTGTGAAAATAAGTTGCAGCAGCGCATACCGTTATATTTTGTGTGGAGCCTTGCTTGCTTTCCCTTATTATTATTTTCCCTTTTCGCCTTCGTTAAACCTCCTTCGGTTTCCATCTTCTTTCTTGCTAAATTGAATATTGAGATGGGCCGTGCTAATGGAGAAAATGAAATGACAGACATTTTCTGAGCATACCGAAAAAATGTGTTGTTGTATCCCAGTCTGGCTGGGTTGTGCGTAGTACAGTTTTGGCCAAAAGACGAGAGGGAAAGTGGAGAGGAGGTTTGAGGGAAATCTGCAAGAATTGAGTGGATAGATGGATGGTTGACTAGCTATCTCTGAGTTTACCCTCTCTCTCTTTCTTTCTCTTTACTTCTTGTCGGTACGATTTTTTCTCTGTCTTGGAGAACGGAGAAAGATGAATGGTTATGTATCTATAATATCCAGTTTCGGGTTTTCCCTCTGTTGTTACCGAATGCACACTCACAGAGGCTTTATAGCTCTGTTATTTTCTGGGAGGAGACCGAAAGAAAATCAGTGATTGCTATTTGGACGGAACGGAAAAGAGATTCATCTCTCTTTTTTCCTCTCTCTTTTCTTCTCCAATGTACACTGCCTCTTGGCACGTCTTGACTACTCCGTTTTTTTGGATATCGATGTACCGTTTATACCTAGCTATTGTGTGCACCATCTAACTATTATTCTTATTCTTCTTTCCACTTTCTCCTCGAGGCATCCCCCGACGAAATGTCGATCTTTCATTTACTATGCGACTCTGCCTGTCCTAAAAAGAATCCTGTGTGTGTAAGTAAGTATATTGTACAAAGCGTACATATACAAACTGTTACTTCTGGTGAAAAATTTCCAATGTTTCTCCGACAACCTGCCAGCCAGCGTGCCTGGTGTCACAGCATACTCGATTTGCTTTGGTTTTTGGCCAGAGACTCCCTCCTGGCGCCTCCCTCTTTTTTCCCAGCTTACACTTTCAATTTACGCTGCGGTGGGTTGATATATAAATATATAAATTGATGGAGAAAAAACGATGCTGAAGGAGGCATCACCAAGAGTGTGGCAACAGCAACAGCATTATTTCTTCATTGTGTGCGAGGATAGGCAGTCGTGTATTCCGGTCTCATCTCATCTCTCCATCTCTCTTCTACCTTCCATCTATTCTCTGTCTTGTCTCTTTTCCTCCCTCTCCGTTTTGCAATCAAATGGGTAAACCAACCAGAAATTGACCTGTCAAAGAAAGAAAATAAGAAATATTCAATGAGTGCTGTGTTTCGGGGAGGACGGGGATGTGTGTAGACATGTTTTACGGGGAGTGCGGAGGAAGCAATATAATCAATGATGCGATGTGATGAGGCATCAATGAGTATTTGATTTGAAGCCATCAAGAGACCGTGTTACGTGATGAAGCTACCAGCACAAAAAAGCGAGCTTTTGATGGAGAACGTAACAAGTGTTGTGCTCTGGTGTGGTGATGGGTTTTAGTTACTTTTTTATGATGGGTTTTACAAGGAATGCGAGGGAAGACAAGAAAGGTTAATTAAGACTGCAAACTCTTATTCTTAACCCTTTGATAGCCATCTTGCCATCGCAATAATATTCTTCTTGTCCGGATGAGTTCGTTCTCGATATGCGCCAGATTTGGGGTCGGAAATAATTTTTTTTGTAATCTATGATATAATACCGGAGATGAAGATTTAACCAAAGTGATGCGTGTTTTTGCAGCCATACTTTAACAACCCATTTTGGTAGTAGTATGTACATATATTTATAATTAAATTACTTGCATGAGGCAAGGCAAAGCACCCTTGAAAGCAAACTTTCAAGCCCTCAACTCTATAATTGAAAATAATCCAGCCGCCCGTATCCAACTTTTCTCTCAAACTTTATTGCTTCGAGGACCCACCCAGATTTATAAAAAAAATCCACAAAATCCCCCACCCAAGTTTTCTCCTCCATTAGCACTCTTTAAAGTGCAAAGCTGGAGATAAAGCATAATTGTATGCTAATAGGGCGGGAGAGCACGTTTATTTACGCAACGACCAATAGCGGCAAACATCCAAATAATTTTACTCATTGATAATGTCAATAAATACTTTGCATTCTTATAGCCAATATACCTATCCCCGCCTTATATTCAACGCGTCATTTATGTTAAACCGTTACGCATAAAAACTCAACTCTCTGGAAGCATTCAATGAAATAAAATGCCTCTTCACATCCACCCAAACCCATCCAATCCCCATATATTCGTTTGTTCGTATTACTATATATATAATCCCAATCTCACCACCACCCCCAGTTTTGTACAGCACCATCGCCATATCATCATCAGTGTTGTGCTGTAACAACGGAACTGTGCCAGTTTCTGATAATCAGGCAAGTTATTTGGCACAACTTCAAATCTTCATCATTATCTCCATCACCAGCCCCTAGAATATTACCACGAATATCATTTCACCACAGTAGCCCGGCCGAAAACCAAAGTATTTTCTCTTCGCTATCTCTCCTACATTTACACAATATCGCGCGTATACCTATCCACTCTTCAGAGAAGACGTGGCCATTGCCACCGACCCAACAATGAACTAAAATGACCACGCACATTCATTCCCTCAGCATCCTCTCTGTCGGCCGCTGAATGAAACATACCAGAAACTTGCCAAAACTTGTATGAGACGACTCACACATAAAAGTCCAGCCTTTTTGGTTGTTATTGTGGTTTACTACATTACGTATTTCTTGCTTAGCCTACTCAGCAAAAAAAAGAGACTTTTTCTCTACACTGACGAAGCTCTCGCATGAAATTCGTGATTCGCAGGAGGTTTAATATGGTAAAGGGAACCCGAAAACTCCAGAAAAGAGTAACGAGTCACGACAATTTAATATTCGTTGTGTACACCACCGCCACTATAAAATTGTATGAATGCATACCATTAGAGAAAAACCTTTTTTATACATCTTTCTGTGCCGCTCTGTATCTCTTATCTCCGCAAAAGTTTTCATCATCAACACTGGAGGAAAAAGAGTAGTTTCATCACAAAATCTACCAGCATGTGTACATTTAAACAGATAGGAAAATGATGATGCCCTTGTAATAAGCATTTTCCCGTCCAAAAAAAACTCCGGTGATGATGGCGATGGTGATGGTGGTCGTGGTAGAGCCGAAAAGAGGAAAAAAGGAGAGCGGGCTAGGCAAGAGTGAGTTGAGTTGTCGTGATTAGAGGCTCAACAGAGCATCAAATGATGATCATTTAAATGGAAGGCAGACCAAAGGCAAGCCAAGAGTGAAGGAAAACGAGAGTTAGAGAACATGCACATATACACATCCACATCATTCTGGAATAATGCTTTCAAAAAGCGTAATATCCGTAGAAAATATATATGTATATGTACCATCATGCATTTTTATGTATATTTAGGAAAGGGAAAAATGGGAGCGTTTAACCAAAAGGAATAAAAAGTCAGAAAATATACAGAGTTTGTCCAAGGAGCACCGGGGAAAGTCGACTGGTTAGTAAGCTAGACGGGTATTATGGTTCTTTGCCCTTTTACGTAATGGTTTACGGTTTGTGTTAAAAAAAGAGATGAAAGATATCCTATTCAAACTTGAATTCTGACCGTATACACAGGCACACACACAGTCTTACAATATTTTTTTGTGTGCTCAACAAATATATGGAATATCTTATTTCCCGGAACAATGTAAAGCATGCGAGGGATCCCCTATTCAAACATAAATTGTGGACATATGTGAAGATTTTATTTTCTCTGAGGATTATACTCTGTACTATTACAAAAGACATGAAAATATCAATACTCTCCTAAAAATCCTGTCTTCATACGGATCCAAAGTGTGCGGAGCACATATCCCATGTGAAATAGAGCGAGAGGGAGAAATCGTTTTAGGAAAAAATAGTGAGGAGAAAAAAGTTTTGCAAGGCCGTTGCCAAAAGTGTCTGTGACTCGTCTTCTTTTAATAGTCTTCAGGGGATGAAGTATGAAGAACTCTGCTTCCCTTTTGTGATATTCCAATTCCTAACCACTGTCTGCTGCATAATATTTTTCAGAATACATTTTATGCTCAATGCTGCCCATAACTATTCAGTAAATTTGCTCAAATTGCAAACATATTATAATGTCTTAATTACTACTCCCCAGAAATCTCGAAAATAAAAAGTGTCTGGCACATACAAACAAAATCAAGGAGAAAATCAATTTGGAAAGAAAAAACAACAGTCGCATCCCTTTATTTCTATGCAAGTTCTTACTCAGCAGCACTTGTTTTACGAGCCACTTCCAGACAACACCTTTTTTCCGGGACTCCCATTCCAGATGATTTCCCCCGTTAAACGAAAAACGACATTCACTTTTTGCTATTCCGTTCATTTGTCGAAAATCGAATCAGTGTCCTTATTACAACAATTGTTTTCACTTTTTTCGATTCGCCCAAGTTGTAAAATTTATTGCAGACTCGGTTCTCCTTTTCTAGACGCAAATAAAAAATTCGTGATGACGGTACGTACGTATCCCAATCCCAACCGAAAAGAGTAACCAAGTCGTTTTGGGATTCACATTGAAAGGGCTATAGACAATATGTTGAAGAAGCACGACGAGAGGCTGGCTACCTGACTCTTTCTTATTTTTATCGCCACGGTTGACACACCTCGATCCGCAGCCCATTGTTCTGCTCAGCTTTCCCCCCGGCTTTTTGAATTCCGAATTAAAACCGGAGAGTAGCGTGTGGGCATGCAAGAAGGAAAGTTCACGACTGAGAAAAAAGAAGGATAAAAAAGAAGACATAAAATTTTCCGCCATAAAACCCCACTTTAGTCACATCTCCCCTTTCCGTCTTTCTTTTTGTCTTGCTTGTAGAGAAAAAAACGCACGGCGGATCTTTATAAGAAAAGGTAAAAGGTAGTGCTTTCGTTTTGGGGAGACGTACAAGTGGAGATTATAATATGAGCTAGGAAACCAACAGACCAGATATTCCAGCACAAGGTGGACATAAGTACATCCACGTCATATACGGTAACAACGTTCCCCGTTGTCGGAAATATTAATGGTCAGTACATCCAAGGAGGTAGGAGGTTACCCTATTCAACGAAACAAGATATTCACGTTCCACGGTTTGTTTAGGCTATATAGCCGGTCTGCCCACTCCAAAAGAAATATTCGGGAGATACAGTGCACACATTCCGCAATGGTACATATATATCCATCCGGGTTTTTTCTCAATTCCTGTTTCAACTCTGCTGTCTCATCCTTTTGCAATAATAATGAAAGGGTGAGGAAAACTTATGAAAAAATAATGATTTCCCCCTCTCCTTTGCTCCCATTTTGCTGCACTTTCTCTTTCCTACACGTCACCTTTGCTACAGTATGACGGGGACGTGCTCCTTTGCTACAAGTCAGAAGAGCACGGGTAGATGCGATGGGAGAGGAAACCTAACAAGATGCTTTATTTGTTAGCAGCGCGCGTAGACTGACTGAGCGCCATACTGTGCCCACTATTAACTATGTATGTAGCATTTTTTTTCTTTTTCAACGGATCTATATAGGTACTTGTTTTTGTTCTCCAAACAAGGAATGCAATTTGAACAGCTTCCAGTTTTAGGGTAGTATTATTGATCAACTGCTCTTGATTTGATCTTTGCCCAGCACGGATCGTTACAATGCAGAAATCGGAATTGGATTTGTTCTGGCCAAGGTTTCAGTACAATATATTATGGGATTGCTGGAGAGTGCAATCATTTTTATGAAACAAGTTTATGAAACCGCGCTCCGTTAAAATACTAGTTAAGTGGCAACACTAAACACTCCCCGATTTCACCACCTACCTTTACATAATGCTATAACGGTGAGTGTTGATTAAACCTCTACTCTACAAAAAAATCCCTCTTCTGTATTTCCGAATATGCGGCTGATATATTTAAGTTATATAAACTCCGAGTTGGGCAGGGAGAGAGGGCACATTCATAAGTCAAAAAGCATTACTAAAAGCTTTATGTTCAATTTGAGTAGGAACAACGACAAAGATTACAGCTTTACCCATCACATCCAGCCAGTTTACTTCATTACCTTCTGCCAGCTTAGCATAATAACGCCATTAACAACACACATCAAGCAACCGTAAAAGCCGTGCTTGATTTAGAAAATACTTTTCTGTTAATGTCTCCTCTCTAGTCAATCTACAACTAGGAAGAGAAATGTGTGTGTGTGTGGGGAACACTGATTTGATAAATATGTTCTACTTCTAAAACACTATATACTTCAGCACTATGATCAGCACAGCACACGGGGCTGGTGAGTGTGCGGAGATATAGAGATTTTGAGAGAGAATGAAAACTATGGGCTTAGCTTTTTGCGCTAGACATATGGATGGATGAGATGATGAAAGCTTTTCCCTAATGTACACTCATCAAATAATTACAGTGAGCTCAAGCTATTCATTTATTCTCAATCCATTTCGTCGCTCTTGTTGTCCTACAGTTCGTTACTCTTACAATCTCCCTCTCTCACTCTCTCGCTGGTCGTTTCCTCCTTTATGAGCAGACAAGTCAACCCTGCACTGCACTGCACTGCCAGCAGCATGTGGTGATAGTTTATTGGGTATGAACTCAATACTCAAAACAGAATATATGCACAAGACTATAATAACGATCTAGTCCATCCAGTCCAACCTACACTAACAACTCTCCAGTCGTTTTGAATAGGGATCAGATCAGAAAATAAAATGTGTGTCCTCACGTCCATCCACTGTGTTTGACTACAACTATTATTCCAGCGTGACAGTCTGCACGGTTGAATCAACATTTTTTTAAATGACACTGACTATTTATATGGAGCTCCCACTGGAGAACTGATTTTCTACGTGAATTCCTATTTCTAAAGTACTGCGGACAGGACCAGTTAGGCCAACAAAATATGCACTAGTCCAAAAACAGGAACACATAAGTGATAAATACAAATCATAAGATCGTTCTTTGCAAAAAATACAATGCATAACCAATTCATCCCTATCCAGATTATTTTCCAACGTTAGACACAAATGGTGCTGGAATGCAGATCAGATACTTGTTTTGACTTGTGAAGTACCGCTTGATGAATTGATGATGCGTGATGGACAGTCGTATGGTCTGGAAATGTGTGAAATGAGAGAGTTGAGTTGATTGTATTGACCTCATTTCTGCTCAGATTTAATGAGTAAAATACAAACTAACTTTCAGCTTCACTCCAAAACAAATACTCTAATGATCGACAGACGCAATACTGCAATCGCTTGGGATATGTATATCCTTATCATCATTATAATCGTGCTAAAAATTACATATATTTAGATTTTTTATAAGGCGAGTTAAAAATGCTGTTTTTCGCCGTTACTTCTGCCTTTCATATAGTTTCTCTGGGTCGAGTTTGTTTATGACAGTAAATCAAAATGTTTTTTTTGTGAGTTTCACGCATGCTAAAGCGCTTTCTCATATGCATTCCATGCCATTACAGTTACGGACATGGCACAGCAACTCTAAAGTGTTTCTCCAATTGCCATATTATGCACATAGCTTATTGCAGTTTATAAGAGTTTTCTGAAGCAAAATGGAAGAAAATGGTTTTAACAATGGCAGTGTAGATGAGAGATCCATTCAATTTCAACACATTTTCTTATTCTCCCCATCCCTCCCTGTCTTCCTCCCTTTAACTCCTGATCTCATTTTGTAAAGAAGAGGAGTGGAAGTGAGCAAAATAGCTTATATAATAGCAATAATAATGATAATAAGTATAGCTTAGCCCTTTTACTTTTTCAACTGTTATTCAACTTTTTCCTCCTCCGTATCCACTTACTTTCCAGTTTGAGGTCTGTTTTTGCCAGCAGAAAAGTTGGGATATCAGCACGAGAGTTGCTATACGCTGGCGGGGCATATTTAAAGGCAGTTTGTACTCTCAAATACGCAGTATAAGAGCTCAAAACTTCCACCAAAGCACACAAAGTACACACAGCAGAGAATGGCGTCTGACACCAAAACTTTGTTTTCCAGAGAAAAAAAAGTTTGGTGATGACGACCCATGGCTATAGAGCTACTCAACTGCTTCTTGGATCCCTTTCCAAGTATTGTAAGCATGATAATAACCATCTCGACTCTTGAGCCGTCTTCAAGTTTTAACCAAGATTTCGCTTTAGCACAAGAAAAATATCCTTGTTCGGGCTACACCACTGCAGATCGTTGCATGCCACATTTGTCCTAATGCATTACACACATTTTGGGTGTTTTACAAATGGCTAAATTAAATATGCGTAAAAATTCATGGATATTTTTTGTACCTATTCAATCAATTTCGATTCAGCTTGACTATAAAAGAGTTTAGATATGCAGAAAGCGAATTAAACCCATTTTACAGTCCCCACTAATACTATAGTTCATTAGCAAACAATAGCGTTTTAATATAGTCTGCGTACATTATTAGTATTAGCCAAATGGCTTTTTCCTTTAAAACTCTCAAGAGGCCAAGAATAAACCTAGGCTATATTGTAAGGCTCCAAACGGTAGATTAAACTCCGACAGCGTGTGTGTCAAGTCAAGTTGATTTTCCAACTTGATTACAATTTCCCTATTCTCCAGAAAAAAAACTGCATTCCACTTTTTTCTACCTCTGAAAAGTCATAGGATGCTTCATTCTCCCACACGTGGTAATTCCCCGTAACTTTTACGCACCATGACCAGAAACTCGTGTATGATTAACTATCAAATAAATTATCTTATCAATAGGTTCTCGGAGAAGTGTAAAGTCTTGGGGTTCCAGCACTCTAGAATTAGGTATAGTGTTTGAACCAAAATAAAAAAGGCTATACACCGCAAGCCCATCTAATGGTGGAGCCATGTCAGGCGGATGCGGACCGGAGCACAAAGTTGAAAATTAAATTAAAAAGTTTCTTTTCTTCACAAAATATATCAGATTCCCCAAACACGCTGTTCTTCTCCATCAAAGACACATTTAAAAAAAGAAATACCAACCAGCTGAAAAAAAATTCTAGTCCGTGGTACTCACACTTGGTGGGATGTTGGAGTAATTTTTTTTTCTTTCTTGGAAAAGGGAAAAGGACGTTGATTACAAGTTAAAACTATGAGGATGGTGCCGACTGCCGACGATGAGATGAGGGGCTGTGGAATGCTGCTGCTGCTCCACGGAATATAACCGGGATAACGTGGATACACACACATTTTTTTACGGATTCTTACATGCTATAGATGTAATAGTTGTTGTACCATATATGCTGGAGCATATCCCTCAGTAAATAGTAATGATCAGCGGAAAATTAGTGTGGAGAGATAGTTTCCAGTTTTATCGAACGAGAGCACGATCTTTTCTTCTTCTTTTTTTTTTAAAAAAAAAGGGTTACTACTACATACTACTACTTCAGAGAAAGTATGTAGTGAAACCTACCTTAATTTCTCCGTTTTTCTATGCTCCCTCCTCCCTACAATCCCGCAGCGGTATACAAAGTTACAACATCAATTTTCTTTTCCACCACGACGGAATCTCAGTAAATATTCATTAAACAAACACGATGACTGCTGTGCATGTCAAGTCAAGAAAAAGAGTCTAAGCCGGTACTGTTTTTTTTTCCTTCTTCTTTACTTGATTCTGATGAGGTAAAAAAAGGAAAACCCAGTTGACTTTAGGGTCGGGGTGTAAGGAGGAGAAACAAAAAAGTTGCATTTATTAGTAAACTTTTTTTTCTTTTCTTTTGCACTTCTCCTTTATCATCCATTTAGCTTGGGCTCTTGCCCCTCTCCACACCGCACCACCACCGACTAAAAACCATTACCACACCCTTTGCCTCTGTATATATCGTTCAATTGTCAACCAGAATAGGTATACGAAATTCGAACGGTGGATATACTCAAAAAGTCAAAGAAGAATATTTATTTTTAAACAACACTTTGTTCCAACAACACTTTTCCAAGAAAAACTTGTGAACACGGGAACTATTCCAAAGTATATGGCGCTTTAGGTACAACAAGTAAGTGATTGTTTTCTTAATATTTCGTAGGTTCTAGAACTATTTTATTGGGCCTTAGCAGAATAAATATTTTCGATAAAATATATAAAATTCAAAACTGACAATTGGCATTTTACGAACGTTTACTAATTTTAATTAGGCATGTCTCCGACATGAAAAATTAAAAGTTTCAACATAGCTATATACAAAATATGCGAATGTATTTTTTCCGGGCCACTCACCAGTCAATATAGCACAGACTAAAAGGAACAGAAAGTGTGTGTGTAGGTATGTACACTCACTTCATTCATCTCGATTTAGTAATTATTCACTAGTCACATGTAGACGTCATACAGGATCCACGCATGAGCTCAAAGCAATCTTGACAGCAGCACTACAATAGATTCGCGTTTGCTTTGACTCTCAAACTCCACTTTTCTTTTAAAAAGAATGTCCAACTTTTTTTATTTACGATATAATGTGTTGGTTAAATGCGAATTTCAAAATGTAATCTCACAATTCCAGAGAGGAGCAGTAAATAATGCAACTTTTGCATAAGTTACGTGAGTATAGCCCAAGGACTGCTCAGAGCCAGAGAAGTGAAGCTATTGTCATATACATATTGTCCTTTATTCTATTCAACCCTCCTTTTTCTTCACTCATCTCTTGTGAGAAACGCTGAAAGAATAATAATAATAAAACACGGGTATAAAGAGCACACTTCGTCTCCCAGTCTTTATGCTTTTGTTCGTCGAAAGCCCCTTGCAGAGGAACACGAAACACGAGGCATTTTCCAAGTTGTGTAAATTCGCCCAAAAACTCACTGGAATTGAGTTGAATATGGAAGAATTATTTTACACTAAACAATCCCATCGATCTCTCGCCTCGTCTCTGGTGCGTCGTCGTCTAATCTCACTTCTCCACTTTTCTCATACCCCATACAATTTTCCTCAAAAAGCTTATGTCTACTCTAATTCATCACATCACACTTCACGTCGCCCATATAAAAACCCAGAGAAATCGATACACTTCACAGACACAAAATGACGACATTTCATTCTACGAAAGACTCACAAAATAATAACACGAGATACGACTATGACGCCTTGCCACACAGATAACTGTCAATATACAAAGCTAAAAGTCATCCATCCTCCTCAAGTCATCTGCATATCTATTCAAAAACATCCAAACACGAGAGAAAACAGCCAACTGTCCATATTCGCAGCTTGAAAGCGACGAGATGAACAAATCAATCCATCATTCAAAGAAGGAGAAAAAAAACTCATCGTCACAATCATCGTAACAGAGTGGAAGCACGGATCAGCTCTGATTGTGCGAGAACGGAATACCTACTACTTATCCATTCCACCTATACCTACCTACTTCCATGCCTCCATTTGCTTCCAAACTTGAAGAAATTATTGATATTGATGGAATAAGCCTGTATATACTACCCACGCTTTCTTAGCGCACATAACTTTATAAGTATACTCGTAAAAGTGCTTGTGTAAATAGAGCATTATGTATTAATTCAATCACTCTCCCCACCAGACAAATTAACATTTACTACTGCAAATAAAAACATTTCAGTTGGAACTGATTGCATTCCAGCAGCAGCAGCAGTAATAACGAGTAAGTCGTAACCACGCAGGCATATAGACATAAAAATAAAATGAGCACATGTGAACAACCAAAGCAGACTCAACATGTGCATAATATGCTATCCCGTTTCTGCCATTTAGGCATACTCAAAGCTTCTTGTAACGACCGACTTTCCAGGAGCGAGACTCCCACTCCACCAACCATCGACTCAATATTCATTTTGGTGGCTAAAAGGCAGGACGATTTTTAATAAAGCATTATCAGTCAGCTAACTCATTTGTGGTCATTAAACCAAAAAAAAAAATACATTCCTAGTAGTATCCTTGAAATACGTCACAACACTGACAAGGGATGTCATATAGAAGAAGAAAAACCAAAAAAGGATGCTCATTAGAAATTTAGGTTTCCTCGTGTCAGCACAATTCTCGAAAAACCACATCAGACGCAGTGTTTCTCCAACGCAAAACCCCAAAGATTGAATTTCTACGCGATTACAATTAGCATTACTACGGACGGAATTGGTTGAAAAACGTCGTCACAAAATTCGTTATCATAAATCAGGCAAATATACTTACATAACTACTTTTCTTTCAAAAAGTGTTTCATAACGTAGATACTTATCTATTTCATAACCCTAAACCCATTTCGTATCAAAGATTCAACTTTAAAAAAAAAGTTTTTTCATCCCATAAGCTCGCTCAATCCCATATAAGCCTTACATAGTTTTGCAGGGGAACTCTCTACCAGCGTGTAAATATGAAAAAGTGAAATGGAGTTAGTCATGGGAAAAGAGGAGCACCGGATATTAAGATTTGCTGTATTCCTCCTCCTGCCATATAACGTTTTTCACGATTTTCATACAAAAATGAGCACGCAACGAGTTACAAAGTGTAAATTTGTTTAGGTTTTACACAGATTTTTAAAAGATATTTCCTCACAATTCCGAAAATACTATATATAACGCACTATTTTTTTTCTACCTCATTGTTCTCAAAGAAGTTTATCTTACGACGGGAATAAAGTGGCACACGCATCCAGCGTGGAATTGTGCTAAAAGATTGAAAGAAAGTAGTATAAATTCATCCCGATTTTGTTTCCAGATATGGTTATCCCTTTCAACGTACATGTTTTGTATATAAAAAATACCAACTGCACTCAACCATATAGATCCATTGCATATGCATACATAATAAAACACATGAGCTAGCTGAGAGGAGAAGTGGAAAAAGCTTTTGAAAGGAGAGGATTTAAGAGAGAGAGTGTATACTTTACACATAAAGTATTAGTGAGTGTGTGTGTGTGCTGCTCTCATGGATTCTTCCATCATTCAAAAGAATGGAAGAAGGAGGGTAATATGTAATAGGTGTGGAGGTACATAATAAAACCTTTTTTTTCTTTTCGTTTCGGTTGTCTGCTCGTTGAGCATAAAATATGTATTGATATATTATTGCAACAGCTCAACAAGACAGGAAACAGGGT
Source organism: Dicranocentrus wangi (assembly GCA_036850665.1). Taxonomy (NCBI): domain Eukaryota; kingdom Metazoa; phylum Arthropoda; class Collembola; order Entomobryomorpha; family Entomobryidae; genus Dicranocentrus; species Dicranocentrus wangi. The sequence goes on from JAANSN010000213.1 coordinate 28,591, forward strand.
GCTTGTTGGCAACCATCTTTTCAGCGAGGGCTTAACAAGGAAGATGAAATAAAGAAAATCTTTTTTTTTTCTTCTTCTCAGTTCAAAGAATGGGGATCAATTTATTTGAATGTATGCATTCATATTTTTGTTCCTATTTTTGTATACAAACTGGGATGGTTTCATATTTTTCTTGGTTATGAATATCAACTATCTGGTGTGCTCAGTCCCACCGATCCCAATTTTCCTGCTAGGTCAATGGATTTTCAGTTTTGCGTGTTTTGAAAATGTGCTCTGCTAGCTGTATACATTATGGTTTAGAGAGAGGGAAACATTTGAGCATGGGTGCACAGAATGAATAAATAAAGCATAAATTGGAATCAATCAAAAAGAGGGTTGAAGTTTGAGTTTTTTTGCCACTTTTCCTGGTATTTTTATTTTACTTTTTTTTTGAAAATGCGTTACCGTTTTCTCCATCAATTTTTATTTTCATTTATGCAGTCAATGATGTCTTGAGAAAGGGATGGGGTATTTTTTTTTAGTTGGCCAAAGAAAAATATCAACTTTTCCCCATCTGGAGAAGCAGCAGAGGAGACATACACGTGTCAAAGTCTAAGTGAATCGAAGATTTACGCACAAAATTACACCAATAAATCGCAAAAATGACAATAAAAGTTTCTCCCTCGATGAATCATATTGTCCTACTTTTCTTTTTTCCTCAGCAAGGAATGCTGTGTGTTGGAGGAGACAAAATGGAAAATGATTTATTACCGTTTTATCCATTGAGAAGAGCGGCGATTTTCACGATGATGATGATTGCAATACCAACAGAGTGAACACGCAACGACATCAAAACTGAAATTCGATGAGTAGTCAAAGAATTGAATGGGCTGGTGATGGAGAAACTGCACAAAACTGAGCCAGCTTAGATATCAAACGATCCATGTCTTAAGTTGTAATGGTTTAGTCAAATGCTAAAATCCAAAAGGATGCTTAGCTCGCTGGTTACCAAAAGTTTATTTTGATAAGATTTCCTTTGATGAAAACAGGAAAATGGGCAGATTAGAATATAAGGTTACACACGTGTCGGGCGTGAGGTGATTTACAGCTGCTAATGTGCAACAAATACCTAGTGTATTCGTCATTGCGGCTTGTGGTACCACACCAAGTGGTAGTAATCTATGCCATTTTTAATAATTTATTTTAACTACACTACAACATCATCAGTCTTTCATCTGATTTGATCTCAGAAGAAACAAAAATGTCGGTTACAAACATATCAGGTAGCTTGTCGTCACACTTTGACTATGATCATAACAGATAAATTCATTCTTCTTTGCTGGCAGTTTAAACAAAAACCCCATGCCATATGCACATTTTCATACGTTTCATATTTCAAAGATCCTGACCTGATCCTGTTGACACCACAGTTTCGCCGCTTTGGAAGCAGTGATTCATCATTACAAAAATGTGTTTATACACACGAAGTTGCAATTACATTGCCCAGGCAGACGCGCGTTGGACATAATTTGGTGCGTAGTCTCGACTATTTTGTACATCCAACAATAGTTTTTCCTGAAAATACTCCATTAGCCCCAAACTGGATGTTTGATTCGGAGGAAATCTCTATAGCCTTCTAATCTAATGTGACGATGATTATGAGATTGGTAACATGAAAAGTTTGAGAGAAGTGTATAGCATCATTTTTGCTAAAAAAAGAAAACTTCAACTATCCTATAGTCTTCCCATTACGCATACTTTTTTTTTCTTTCCCGTTTCTTTATATAACTAGTGTTACCCACACCCACCGATTCAACGAGAAAAACTCTCATCTTTCGCATTTCCCCCAAACTCGACGAGAAATAGAAGCAACAGCAGCAACAGTAGTCTGCAGCGAGAAAAAAACTCATAATTGAAATCCATAAAACGCGACAGTTGTCCAATTTCCCACATTTTGCCAAGACTTTTGCTTGCTCAACAAGAGAAAATGGAAAAGTAGGAAAGGATGTACAAGGAGGAAAAAGTAGAGAGCACACAAAAAATATTGTATGCATATGTGTACACCATATCTCCTTTTTTGCTTACTTTTTCTCCAGGAAAAAAAATACATCTACAACCCGCTCGCATGCATCCATCTCACGACAAGCAGATGTGCTCCTTTAAGTATTACAAGTAACGATGATGGAAAAAAAGGTTGCTTAAGGTTATGCCATTCCTTGTCTCTTTCATTGAAAATGGAGAGAGAAAAAAGTGAATCCGACTAGAGCAAAGATTTTCCTCTTGAACCTCCTCCTATAATGAATGCCCTCAGCCAATGTATTTTCCCCGCGAGGTGGAAAACTCGTGGTGGTTGGTTGCATTGGTGTATATATGGGTAGTAAGCAACACAACTTTTGTGTATATCTCGTGCCGCACTCATTTTACGGAACCTAAAACCATTTGAGGTGTACACGTTGAGAATCTGCTGCGATAATGATATATATACGCACAGTGGGAAAAAACCGCTGTGGAGCCTGTTACTGTCATATTTTCTTAATATATTGTAACTTTTACTTTTTTCACTCGCTCAACTTCCCCAAACACCAGCTCCGTTTTTATCCCGATAATAATGATAAATATTTTTAATGCATGCATCCCTCCCTCAGTTGCACAGTTTTTGTATAAAGGTGAAGCTGGGAGATGTAAGGCAAGAAGGAAGGACTTTTTTGAAGGGGTATCCTGGCTAAAATAAAATTATCGTTAGAATACAACAAACGAAAAAAGGATTATATTTTTATTATGAACCCATTACTGCTGCCTGCTTAGTACCTCCGTTCTTTTTTTGCTTGAGGGATGAGCATAAAGTGTATATGAAAGCATAGCGCGTTTCCAAGATTGGGATATATGGAGTAACAAGAACTTGACTGTTTTTGAGCTTCCACTTAATTCTTTAAGTAATGCAGAAGCCCGAAAAAAATACATGAATTATTAAGAGATGCTTTTCACATTATGATCCTTTAAATTTTAGCCACTTCTCATCATTCAAACAAGAAAAAGCTCTAGTCTGAAGATCGTGTCCTTTCACCTTTACATTCAAGTTTTTTCCTTTATCGTTCCAGCTTAGCTGGTGGGTCGTGCTGAATCTGATGCACCTACACTTTTTTATGTGAAGAGAAAAAAACTTGTTTTTTTTCTCTCGTTTTTTTTTCTCTCTCTCTCTCTCTGTACTTCCACTTTCACTTTATGAGATCAAAGGATGAGAGTCTTAGTTTGGTTGAGTGAGAGTGCACTGAAAGAAAAAAAGAGGAATGCCAGCCTTAAGACATATACACAATGCCAGAGTTACACATTTTATACTCATTTGGATAGCCCGAAAGGTAGAACGGGCATTATTTGTGAGAAGGATATGCTCACAAAAGTTATCATCATGCTCACAGTAACAATATGAGTAGGGCACACGTTCAAACGAAATTAAAAAGTTTATTACAAATGATCTCCACATTCTTTTGTTTTTTAATGCTTGAGAAGAAAAAAATCAACTCATGTAGTGTAATTTGGTTTGTTATACGTACGTCGTTCCGTAAACAAAACAAAAAGGCTTTAAGGATCCTTAATCAACTTTCTTTGTTAATCGTGAGCAAAGTTAATAAAAGGCAAGGGAAAATCTTGGAACAAAATGTGGTAGTGAATCCTGAAACGGTTTTGTGCACACAGATATAATATACAACGCATTTTTTCTACATTAAACAGAGGTTGCACTGCTCTGGACTAAAATGTGCATTGGATGGTGAAATAATGTACACTTTTAACAGCGGATTTACGCACAGAGACAAATGCTGTATTCAGGGGGTAAAATTGTGATGATGATAGTGTTTTATATACTACGTATATAGTTGCATGGTTTCTTTTTCAGTCAGTCGCCCCCGTGCCTTCATACGTTGGGTTTGTTTTCAACTATTTTTTTCCACTTGTTTATTTATTTCCCTGGGGGATGAAACCCGATTCGTGAATTCCTCTGCACGGAGTCCTTTTAAAATACTGAGAGAATGAAGGAAATTGAATGAAAGAGTGAAAGTAAAAATACCCCATGGTTTGAAAATCGACAAGGAAATATTGTTGTGTGAAAATTGCGTTTTTGTATATTTTTAGTGGTGTAAAAGTGTGATAGGAAAAGGGATACAACAATAAAAAGTGCATTTTCCCGTTTGCTATTTGGAAATTAAACCGAGAAAATTTTCAACTTTGTCCTCTCCAAACAGAAAAAAATGTGTACGTACGTATATATAGGCTTTCCCCACTCACCGCGTATAACTTTCTCTAGCATATAGGTAGGGTCATGTGAAAATGAATAGAACAATAGAAGTATTTATCCAGCTGTATTATTTTGTGACAAAAGCAAAGAGCAAAGATTAATAGCAACACGAACATTTTGTTATTGTACCTCGAAAATTTTATTATCCTCTCATTCATCCTGAAATGGAAAAAGGAGGAAGGATGAGAGCTCAATAATATGGTATTGTAGGGACGTCCATGCACGGGGAGAAGGGTGAGGGGAGAAAGTATATAATTTTAGCTCTCAACCAAAAACTCAACAGGACTACGGTTCCGACAAGGAGACCCCGGAATCCGGTGATTAAATGAGGTGGAGATAAGTTAAAACGAGAAATCGTGTGATTCAATATATACAACCGGCAGTATAAAAAAAGTTCTCATTTTCCGAAGCACATTCGGAGGTACACCTCCTCACATAGATTTTCACAATTCTCAAAATGTTCAGTGTGGTGTTGGTGGTGGAATCTGAAAATCTCACTTCTCACGAATTAATGACACCTCAGCGACCAAAATCCAGACAAAGAGCAATTTACACAACAAAATGGACTGCTGTTGATGGTTCCCTTTTTCCTTTTCCACTCTCTTTTAATGCTGCAACTTTGCAAAGACCACTTGCTCTCCTTCGCACAATACAATTCGGCACACGGTCGGATGCGGTACATATGCATCCCACCAAATTTTAGAGAGTTGGTTCTTGACGGCCAAAAAACGGGGATAAATCCATTCCAAAACACACTCACACACACAAAATAATAGACATATACCATATGTATTTCGGAGGAATAGTGGTTGTGCCTACACAAAATGCATTTTACGCTAATGTAAACTGGTTGGAGTAATGATGCAGTGATACAGTCGTAAATTTATTTTATCCCTTTTCAGGGTAAAAGACAAGAGGCGAGACTAGCAGTCATCACAGTTGTCATTTCCCTGAGGTTATTCATGGGGAAATGCATACATTTCCCGATTCTTATGAAAGCATTTATGCACTATACTATACCGTGCGTTTTCGTGTAGAGAAGCAGAATGCAAAGTGTAAAATATCCGCTGCTGTATCAAGTGTACCACACACACACACACACAGACGGACGTATCACAATTTTACTGCTCCGAGTTCAACTCGAGATCCTGAGCTTTTGAAAGGAGATTCTCATCAAACTCGGCGAGCGAGTCTCTTCTGTCATTGTGTTATATTAGGTTTATGGTATGTGGACTCGGTAATGAAATGAATGATTCCCATCATCAGATATGAAAAGGTTTAACACACCAGAAAGTGAGATAAGCTTTGAGTAAAATCCAAAAAGGTGGGAAAATGGAGAGTTTTGGGATATCTCCTGGAATCCCTAAGTATTTTCCGAAGGCAATATTTTCTCCCTGTATAATGTAATGTAGCTAAAAGTGAATAACTGTGAAGTGGTTGTGGTGTGTGTGGTAGCTGTAATGTGCTAGTAAATCCGAATGTGGAAAGCACTTCCTCCATTTCTCCCTCGAAAACCAGAATCCCTCTGAAGGAAAACAGAGATCTGATCCTTCTCCCCTGTATCGCATATCCCCATCTCTAGTATATTAGCACCTACCCTGTGCCTTGATGGAGGAAGTGGGGTAAGTCTTTTCACCTTTTTGTTCAGAAACTATCACAGATCCAACCAACCATTGGAAATAATTTACTTTTTCCCTCTTATCTCCCACCACCTCTTTATATTCCATTTACACACACCAAAAATATACACTAGCTATATATATACGTCACCCCGTATATATACATATATGCCCATGCTCTTTTTAAGCCTAAAAATACAGATGTCAGGTGTGTGTGTGTGTGTGGTGTGTATGCCCAATCTGGAAAATCACATCTCCCAAGCCACCAACTATCCCAGTTACTTATAAGCTTAGCCTTAGGTCAGACAGAATATCAACCCAGCTGGGTGATGCCATTGTGAGAATAAGCAAGAGAGAGGCTGGAGGAACTTCTCTACGCTATACATACTCCCAATATAAATGTGCGCCATTCCTACTTTTCCAAAATAAAAACTCTTTCCTTGTCATCATCATGATGTGAGCAAATGTGTAAGTGCCCACCCCACATATTCACAATACTGTCAACCTTCTCGGAATAACAAAAATATGGCGAGAGAAAAATATACGAATTATTGTTGGAAAAGAGGATATTACGAGCTACACATGTATACATGGATCGTATATAGCTAGAAAAGGTGCATAAGCAAACAGACTAGAGAAGAAGAATAAGAAGAAAAAAATATCATTTTGCCACTATACACTTTTTTCCCAGCATTCCTTTTTTCTCTTTCAGCAACACCAAGAATCTCACCAATCCTATATGCCTTGGCACTGGGTGCCATTCTATCTAGTGGTTCTCTCATTTTTTACAATCCATAATAATGGGCCAACTTCTTTCATGTTTTTTTCTCTCGGGCTCTCTCCGCCTGTGTATAAAAAAAGAAGTCTAGGAAGAAAACCCTCTGCTGCTGCTCAGTTATATGTGAGGAAAGTAGTGTTCCTGTTCATTCATTTCTCAAGTGACTCCCTCATTAAATCTCTGCTCACGTAAAATGCTCACCACTCTCTCAGCAGGATATATATGGAAAGGGAGAGGGAGGGGGAAAATTCATCTTATCTATACCAGTTGAGTCGGTGTAACCACACCGATATACTCATCGAAAGGGAGAGATTATGTGTGTGTAAATGGAATAATATAAGAGTAAGAAACAGGACACTCTTTTTTTCTCTCCTGATAGATGTGGATATAATCTGTGAGAAAAAAAAGTGGACAACTACGACTAGATACTTACTTCAATACACGGGTACGGACGTACGGACGGTCCCACTCAAAAAAGAGTTTTTTAAGGCGGACTTCGTACGAAGGAGGAAGGAGGGAATGTGATTGTGAAAGTGAAAAGAGAATGGTACATCATATCGATAAAAACATACGTTTGCAGAATGTCTAAAAATATATATAGTCTGTAGCATACCTTGGCATATTACATGGAAGCTTGTCTTGCCGGAAATCTCTTTCACCAAACTGGCAGTAAGAAGGGAAAAAATACTCTAAGTTGGTCTTTCTTTCTCCATCACAATTCCTTCGGAGAGGATGTAAGACCCCGTTGGAAAAAAAGTAAAGTAAGTGATCAGCCAAGACACAAAAGCAGTGTTTCCATCACTGTTGCTCCTTCGTTAGTCGGAGGGGACTGAAGAAAAGATTAGGCTTTTGCTTTTTACTTACAATTTCTGACAAAAGGATTTTTATGAGGTTTCCTCCGTCTTTTTTTTTTAGATTACCAGAGTAGGAGTATATATATATATCCAGTGCAGTATCGCAAAATGTGGCAGGGAGGAGAAAGGTCTTAGGAAACTGAGAATGTCCGTGGTTTTTTCCCCTTTCCCAATTTTTAGAAATCAGCAGGCTGAGGTGTACAATCAGGGTGAGATTTTAATCCTTTTGTTAAAAGGAAAAATTTGCGTGGCAAACACGTACGTGTGTGTAGCAAATGATTTCTTACACTTCTTTCCAGTGATCACAGTCTTTTTTTGTTAACTAGGAGTTTTCCTTTCTTGGCGTATACATATTATTACATATAGATGGGTGTACTGATGGGCACCTTTTGTTTCGACAGAGGAGTGAGGAGGAGTGTGAACGACGAGGGTGTGACAACAAAACACGATGAGCATTTATCACTTTGATTGACTGGAGAAGTGATGGAATCGTTTTTTCTTGCAATCAGAGCCGAACACATGAGCATCAAATTGCAATTCCAGATCCTACCACTTTCTCACTTATCATATGACGAGCCTAGTGCCTGCCTTGCCTACCCGAGAGTTTGGAGAGTGCGAAACTGGCATATATATAAGGCATGTCTCCTTCCCGTCGTGGAATTTCGCCATCAGTCTATAAGCCATCTCATAGGTATACATATCCTATTAGATTGTGTGTGTGTGTTGCTTTGACTGACTGGGAGCAAGAGGAAAAGGAGGATTTGTGACCAGTTGGTAACTAATCCATATGGCAGCGGGTCGACGACTCGAACATTATTCCAGGCTGTGCAAATTGTCAATGTGGGAACGTAATTTATAAGGATTTTTAAAGCTCTCGCTCCCACCAGTCGTGCTCCACGGTTGTGGTAATGGATAGGTTTTCATTACTATTACGACCGAGACAAGACAGCAAGGCTTATATAATAAAGCCATGCTTTCCTATTATACATTCCTTGTATAAAAAGTCTGTTTGGATAGTCTAACCATAAACTTCCTAATACATTCTTTCAGATTAGTGAGTCCATCGAAACGTATGTTGGTCGTTGTGACCAAAAAGGAAAAACTTTGTTCTCTCGATCACTAGCTACTCAATTCTATCTACAACAGCCAAGAGGGCCGTTAGTGAGAGAACATAGGCAATGAAATGAAACACAAATGCTGGATGAAACGGGAAATATATACGGAGAGTGTATATATATATATACTGTGGCAGAATGTGTCACGAGGAAGAAAGCATAGAAAGAAAATGATCGTTTAGGTTGACTAGCTCTCCCTTTTAGTAATCCTATATGTTCAGTTCAGGCACATGCCGTGATTTTGGTCGCCGCTGCCCCCCAAAAAAATTTCACAAGTGGTGTTCTCAAAAGTACCTTTACAACTTTGAAAATTATTTTGTTAGTTCCAACTACCGTGAATTCGTGCTTAACGGCGAGTTTCACAAAAATCTCTATTGAGTGGAGAATTGCTAATAAATCATGTTGGGATATGTGTGTGCGTGTACTTCATATTACAAGCTTGTGCAGCAGGATAGCTTACTGTGGTCATGTGAGATGTTCTGCACTTTTGTTAGGTCCAGGATGAATGTAATTTGAGGTCTAGTCCAATCACCGCCTGACCCGACACCGAAGTTGCGGAAAAGATATATTATATGCCATTTTATGCGCTGCTCCCGAACCCCGTTGGAAGTTGGAAGGTATATGATTACACTTATGCAAGCACATTAAAACAGGGGAAGCAGTGTGATACTCCTGCACACGCAGTCTGCTAAATAGCTTGGCAAATTGATACATACACAATATTTATCAACACTTGTAATCTTACCTGTTACAGCGGAGCATTTCTAGGGTAGCACGCACACGGTCAAAGCAGCTCTAATATATTCCTCCTTTTTTCTCCATTCCACACGCCCATCCTCCTGCGGGAAGCTACAGGATAAACAAGAAAAGAAGCTCAAGTTATGTGTGCCCTGTAAAATACTTACTTCTAAGGATGGAATGCCTTTGCCCTACTGCGGTTTCACGTGTAAATGCAATAAAGGGAAGAGGGTCGTTAATAAAACTGGATTTTTTAGCAAAGATGCCGAAAGAAAAAGCATCAAACCTTTTTTCATAAAAAAAAATTCTAAAACGTATACTGCGCATTAAGGTGATGCATGTATGTAACCGTATAGAGTTATAACAACGCTTGTCGGTTGAGGACACAATGGTATTTTCCCAGATTTCTCTTTCATCTCTCAGATTTCCCTGCTATTATTCCGCCTTTCCTCTCATTTAAAGTAGACTTATATGAGGGAAGGCATGTATATGATTGTTCATAAGTAGATTTACTCCACCCGCCTTCTCACTCGAAGTAATATCCGTAATGAATGAAGATCATCATCAACATTACTCCTTCTCATTACTCGGCTTTTTCGATGATGCAGAGTTATCTCTGTTCAACTTCCCCGCTCCCTTAAACCACTCTCCACTTCCACTTTCTTCTTGTTCAAAAGGAAAGTGAAAAAGTCTGGAGAGGAAGAGAGGAGAGAGAGAGAGAGAGGGAAAAAAATCTCTTCGTTTTGCGTACACTTTCGAGCGAGCGCACTATATTACTTTTTCTTTCTCGGTTTTGATACTAATCATAAAAGTGCGAAAAGGCAACATATGATGAAGACATGGTTTTCTAAGTTGCACAAAAGGAGCACTCGAAGAAACTGGGATGGGTGCGACGAGCTAGTGCTATAGCTCCTATATAGTGCACACAACAAGAGAGATGAAAGCGGGTTGTGACTAAAGCTTTTGGCTGTCTGTGAGTGATGATTAAGTTTGATTACATGACTTGTCTTTTTCTCCCATACTTTTTGTTCATCCCATCCCACGTATTCAATAGATACATAACAAAAACATCCTTATGGATTCTTATTATACAACCATGTTCAAACTGAGGAGAAGACTTTGATGATGAGAAAGGAATATGATTCTGCTCTCCTCGGGTATACATGATAATCTCTATACCCTCCAAAAAATGTTTTCTCCGCATTTTCTCCACTATTTTCGTCCTTCATCAAGAAGTTTGCTTGGAAAACAAGCAAGTTTCGAATACACCATGGAAGGGACACGCGGGCATAACTTTCGTGAAAAAAAAAGTTTTTCCCTTGATCTTGCTCATGGAGCACCCACTCTCAACGTATGTTACATCTTTTTTAGACTATTTTGGTTATGTAGCGCCCCACGTAATACATCCATGCTCTCATGCAGGGGTGGTAAATGCTAAACTGTACTATTCATTTTTAGAGATGTAATACATCTACATATATAACCACACTAATTTTCCTTATGGCTCCCACACCAGAAAAATCCTATCACAGATGATGCACACAAAGGCTGCACGACTGTGAAGTTGCCTTTCCTCATTTTATCCCTTTTCACTTCCTTTCCCTCATGAGCCGTTGTCTTTTTCTCAGCTGGGAAGAAGATCCTTTACGATAGGCCAACGGTTCAAATATGTACATCTTATATATGGTCTGCTGTTTCGTGCACTATGGAGAATAGTATCCGGCCTGCCACAAAGTAGTGACGGCTTCCTTCATCAACATCATCTTTATTTCTTCTCCATCTTCGTCAACATATTTCTGGTGTGTAAAATCCCTCATTTTCCCTCAAGAAATTATATGTATACCTCCAAGCCCATTACAAAAACTAGATTTTCCCATATACACAGCGAGCGAGCGAGTGTATTGCAGTCTACACTCTCCCAACTTGGGAGAACGGAATGTGCTTTCATGCCTCCTTTTTTCGAGACAAGCTTTATTTCTAAAGAAATGTAATAATACTACAGAGGATTCTTCTCGCTCTCTCTCTCTCTCTCTCTCTCCAAAAACTTGGGAATTGTGAGATGGAATCCCTTAATATAATCTGATATCCTTGTTTACTTAGCGTCAACAGCTGCTATTTCTCTTATACAAGAACCGCCATATCATGTCGACTTTTTTTTACCAACCACTCACTTTCTACAAAATGTCATGTCACGTCATCACGAGTTATGCACTTTTCCCTGACATAATGTGCAGTTGACTATTTCGGGTAATGTCGTGTGTGCGTGTATGCATGCGGAGTTGGATGCCCGAGAGGGTTTGAAATGTGCTCAAAAAAGCAGCTTCCAGCCTGCTTTCTACATTGTTCGTTGGAGACAGTAAATGATGCCGTTAAATTACAAGTTGGACTTGTTATAGATCTCACCAGTATTTTAAAGGGGGTTCGTGGAAGTCATTCCAGGCATGTTTTTTTTTCAAGCGTATATGTAGGAAGGAGCACCCAACTTGGACAAAGAAAAAAGAGCCATTTCCCTTATTTTCTATGGTGTGATAGAAATTTGCGTGACTTTAGCAAATGAGGGCATGTACAAATGTCTCCGTAGTTGTATACAACTTTTCCATTATTTTATCCTAGACTTTTCTCCTCTTTTATTCACAGTAGTGGAATGAATGAGATGATATGACGGTTGGATGGATATATGATGACGGTGGAAATGACAATGATGCTGACAATGGTAATGGCGACGATGAAAGAGGGATGATGATGATCATGAACAAGAGATGATGAGTATGCGGGCCTTTTTCCAACTAAAAATATATTTCCTTCTTCCCCCTTCAATATCTTCAGAGAAGGACAGCCCCCTGAAAAAGTACAATGGTCGAAAGGGTTTTGAATTGAGAGGTGGAGGAAATGAAGAAAAAAAGGAAGAACAAGTGCGCTTCAAGCGCACGAGTGGTGTTAGTTATGCTCGTTACTATTATAACATGATGACGATCACGAGACGGCTCAAGTGGTCGTTCAATTCTAGGTACTAGCACTTTTTTTAGCTGGCGGTTAGCTAACTAAGCTAACTAGCTCTTATGTATTTGCTTTTGAAGGAATAAGGTGACTACATAAAGACATACCTATGTATACACCATATTTCCCGAGAGATGCTCCATGTAGGCAGTGGCAGCAGACTATAAAAGCTACCTATATACACATACTGTGCGACGGTTCCATGTGTATACGCCATATAAGTGTTTGATATTCCGTAATTTTGTGAAGAGATGGAAAGTGGAATTTTACAAGTGGAAAACTCCTTCTCATCCCCTACAACGGCATTCCCTCCAAAAAGTAGTTTTTTCATTATATAAATTTTCTCCAAGAAATTCTCCTTAGAGTCTTTGATGATGTGCTCTGTATAATGTTTAAGATGGCGGTCGTGTGGTTGTGGCTGCGGTTAGTTTTTTTTTCTAAAAGTTGTACATGTCCATCCATATACCTTTACACAAAAAAGCCTCTCTCATCTCTCTGGTCATCATCATTTCCAGTTGGAGGTCCCAAAGCAAAAAAAAACTTGGATGAGGAGGAAAGTGTGGAGAAACCACGAGAGAAAGATGAACATGTGATGATGTGGGAGGAGGAGAGAAAATGGAAAAATGGAAGGAGAAATTTTGCCATTTCAACTTGAAAATTATCAGGATTCACGCAACGGCGGAGAAAGATGCATGATTGTGAGCTCGTCCAAGACAGTTGAATAGGTTTGGCGTAACATCTTCTCACAGGTGTGCGGTGGGAATGGAACTGTACAATGAAATGAAAAAGAAGCAAGTAAAAAAAAGTAAAAGTTTGCTTGTGACTAGAAAAGTCAAAGCCAATGCTTTCTACACACGGTGCATTTTTCTACTTTCCTTGATGTGCGTGATAACACATGAGAGAGAAAAAAAAATTATTTTGTTCCGATAGTTGGGTACGCTGTACGCTAAAAATCCTACTGGTGTTTTTATCTACCTTTAGCTTAGCCTCTATAACCTCCCTATTTGACGTGTGGGGCATAATGTGGTTTAGTTGATTTGCCCCGTCATGATGTAAAAGGGTGTGCTATATGAGTGTTGTAAGTTGGTAACTGTGCACCGGTCAATTAGGGGAACAAGTGGTTTGATAGCATTACCCGAGGATACAGGCAACGCAACGAACCTCGTCAAAGGGGAGTGAGGAGAGGAATGACAGGTTGTAAAATTCCCTTCAATTTCTGGAATTTAGGGGATACCCCCTAATTACGAAATTCCACCATGTCCAACATGCCTATATATACATACATCCATTCACGGGAAATGACAAGGAAAGGTGTACCCCGTAGATATGCACAAAATGACATTTATTTTATTGGAAATTGAGCATTTGGTTCATTTCCCCGACACACCCTTATTTCCGTGGGCAAGTGACTCCATAAATAACTTAATTTTGTCACAAGTATCGTGTAGAAAATGAGAGTGAGAGGGTGATTTACTCTCTGGCTGCTGCTGGGTGTGCACCTCTCGATAAAATTTAATTTCTACCTGCTCCTTTCTCATCTCAAATGATGGAGTCTCGCCCCGCGCGTACAAATCTTGGTCTCTTATATGCAAGAATATATATCATCTTTGCTTAACGCAGCATCTTTTCTGCTCCCTTTCTCCCAAATACCGTGCGTAGGGATTTTTTTTGGATACATCACTTCCCAAAACTCCCTGCATGCATGCACGCATCCACACAGGTTTCCCTTGATTCAATAAAAATGAATTCATGCATTCACATTAATATACACAAGTGAACACAAATGCCTACTGAGGAATAGTATAGCATACTCTGATTTTCTACACTGTTCTCCCATCTACACAAGCTATCCGCACATGAATATGACCATTCAAGAGTGAAACGTTTTTTGCTTGAGAATCCTCTCTCCTTCTGGCGAAACCTCTGCGGATAGCAGTTTCAGTCATCGCAACGTCAATTTCCAGAGGAGAACATATAAGACTCTACATATATATGGCTGTACAAGGAAAGCAGCAGCTTTCCTACTGGCGTATTCAGCCTTTTTTTTCTCTCTCTCTTTCCCAAAACGAAAGACTGCTTGCTTACACCACCGAAGGAGGAATCAGCATCATCGTCGTCATAAGCCTTCTATCAGCGAGCAACCATTCTACCGCGTCCTTCCTACGTGGATATACACTCTTGCTATTTTTTCTCCAGATTTCCAGCTCCCTAAGTAGAAAGTAAAATATCTTGTTGGGTGATTCTAGGTGTGCTGTTCCAGGAAAAAATGCTTAGCAGCCCTATACGGGGAAATGTAGTAGTGAAGGTTGCCTTGTTTCATGAAAATAGTTGAATAGTCTATACAAGATATAAAGCTTTGGTTTTTGAGTATACCCCTTTTTTATACCTACCAACCAACCACCTACCTATATATATAGATACATGGAGTGTCGGTGGATGCTGATGGTGGGCTATTCTATATACTCCCAGTACCACACCACACACTGCCACAGTTAGAGCGGAGCCATACATAATTTGAAGTCACTACTTTGAAACCCCTCGTTAAGCCTTGGAGTAGTACTCATACTCATCGGGAGATTCTCCGAAATTCGGATCAGTCACTCGGCCTTTCTCGGTATTTCCTACTGATGTACATACATCAGCATCCACCAAACTATACTCCTGTGGTAGACTCAATAAGACAAAAAGCGCTCCCTCTTGCATCGTTATATTAGGAGGTACATTTTATACATCTGCCACTGCAATATTTAGTATGTACCGCTTACTCTCACCAAAAGCAAATCGGGAATAACGCTATTACATTTTTTTTCTCTCTTCTTCTTCTTCTTCTTCTGGTCGTCAATAGAAAATAGAAGTGTACGTCGAAGATCAAATTCCCCGACTTTTCTCAGCCCCAAAAAAAACCTCGAAGAGTGTCTTTATTTGGTGGCCGTGTCCGTCTGTATCGAATTTCCTCGTATGAATTGATATGGAACTAGTCATAGTAAATAATAATAGGTATATTTATGTCACTACTACTGCCGCCTTCTGCCTACCAACCAACCGCGCTTCTTGTGTGCATCCACCCCGAAAAACGGCAGAAACTGACTTGCTCTACGCCACCATTTGCTCATGCACAATTAATGCGTATGCCGGCATTTTCCAAGAGGGATTGGATGGTTGGGTGAGTGAGCGGATGCAAAATATCGAGCACAATGCAAGAAGAATGCTGGCAAAAGGGAAAATGGGATCGTTTTCCCTCTTTCCAGTTTATACATTTATAATGAGAGCGAGAGGAGAAGGTGAGTGAGATGAGTGTCTACGGTAGAACAGAGTACGTTTTTTGATATCTTCCGCTACCCAGATAATATTCGGCGCACTTCCATCAAGTGTTTGTGTGCTCTCCGCTATCGCTCCGGAAAGCAGAGTAATATTCTACTTTCCTGTGTTTTTTTTACCAAGGTGCGGCAACCATCACATGGAAAAAGAGATCGACACAAAATGGACGGAGGAGAGAGTATGTATGTATAAACGCTCCTCTTTTCCCCATGAACAATGGAGATGCTGGAGGTGGAATGACTAGCTCAAAAAAACATTGGTGTGTATACAATTCTGTCGTGTGGAGGTATGTAAGCTTAATAAATTATTTAGCTATTGCCAAGTTATTCCTCCCAGCTCTAAACTTTTTTTTTTGTTACGTTTATGTTTACTTTCACCGGACAGCAAATTTCATTGCGTTTCTTTTCCCGTTCCAATGTTGGATCTTTATATGCTTGGATGATGCTACACACGTTTTTTGGTC
Source organism: Dicranocentrus wangi (assembly GCA_036850665.1). Lineage (NCBI taxonomy): Eukaryota > Metazoa > Arthropoda > Collembola > Entomobryomorpha > Entomobryidae > Dicranocentrus > Dicranocentrus wangi. The sequence continues at coordinate 44,743 of JAANSN010000213.1, forward strand.
AAAGTTTTTGGACCAGTGAAATTGCCATGAAGTGTGCTGCAGAGCATGGGGGGTTTTCCTTCTGGATTAAGTAATTTGCTGAAACGTCAGATGACTCTTTGTTACACTTATTTTAACCGCGTTCCCTTTCAAAATATCAAGTATTACTCGTAATGTTTAGGAATTGAAAGGAAAATGTCAGTCGTAAAAGTAAATTAATGAATTTTTTGCCCGTATGTACAGTATGTAGTATATGAAAAGGAAGACATAGAGTGAAAAAGGTATTTGAGCCATTATAGAAAACGGAATAGGGATTTTTGTATAGTGCTTCTCCTATTTCATCCGTGACTGGCACTGTTCCATCGCTGGAGGCTCCTTTGACGGTTCACTTGCCCTGTTAGCATTTCACGTACAAACTATGACTGCCAGTTAATTGGTTGGTGAAACATGCTTATGTATTCCGTGCTCATGCATGCAACTTGGAAAGCACGTTGGTGAGCCTCCTACAACGTACGTGTCAATCAGATTAGCTTTCCCCAGTTTACAGTTAAACCGCAAGCCGTAAACAACAAAAACAAAATATTGAGTGAAACAGCCAAAACCGGGGTGGCTAAAAATCCCTAAGCAATTTCACAATGTTTTATGAATGGAAGCAATATGCGAAGAAGGAGTGAAACGCCCTTTCCCTATTGAAATGACAAAAAAAATTAAATAACTTTTGTTACTTACATGTTTTATTATACGTTCTCAGTCTCTTGACGCTCCCGCCTTCCCGATTTTAACGCATTTCCTTTTTCTTCCCTTCGACAACATATTTTCAGGCAGTGGCACACAACTGCCAGGAGAAAAAAACAGTAAATATTTTTGTTTATAGGTATAGGTATATATGTTTCACCGCAAAACGTATTTCTTTTTTTCAGTTTTCGTGTCTGCCCGTTGAGAACAGAAAAAGTCACATAAACACTGATCAAGACGGGAGGAACGAGGTACAAAAGTTTTAGTTCTTGGTTCGAATATGTGTATTATCCATCCTCCGTTTTTCTTCCGTTTTCTCCATTTCTTCACTGTGGAGGAGTCCCGGGCAAAAAGTGGTCCAACCAGTTGTTCACCGGTTTTTTCACAGGTTCAAGGTTATTCTCTCCGCTGGATCAATACGTCTCTGGAAATACTCTGCGGTTTAATTCTCTCTCTATTCTTGTTCCACTCAACCACCAACTCAAAACCGTCTACCCAGACGCTATATAAATACTGAAAGCAAGGGAATTCGAAATAGGGACAAAACCACAGATGACCAAAAGAAATCAGCAACTACACACAAGAAACAATACAATACAGAAAAAAATATATCTCAACCACTTTTCCCCACCCCAACTTGGGCAAGGGAAACTTAAGAAAACCGAGTTTAAAAAGCTACGAGACAAACAAATTCATGGAAAAGGAGCAAACATGTCTATGTACCGTTAGTCTTGTGCGAAGACTAGAATATGGGGCTTGTTTCTAAACTTCCCTTTCGGATCTTTACTCTGACTCACCATCTCCTCTTCTCGTCGCTTACTATGAAAAACGTATTCCACTACTACTGCTGTGCCTGTGCACATCACAGAGTGCACACTTTTGGGTTTCATGCACTCGAACCTTCGTAACCACCACCACAGCTTTAGCTCACGCCGCTTTTACAACCAAAATTCAGACGCTCTTTTGCCTTCCTCGCCTCGTCGATGATGCTACTACTCCGTACTTTCCGTATCGTGTCCAACTTGTGAATACAAGAAAACCATCAAAATGGGATGAAATTGCATGCCATCTCTGCTCCCATTCTTATCATTTTCCCTTGCTGTATTTATGTATATATCCCAGCCCAGCACAGCAGCATTCAATTGATACGAGGATGATAATGATGATGAGGATGGTGATGTGATGTGATGATGCTTACAATCAACCCTGCCATTGCCACACTACCGCTGCTGCTGCTGCTGCCGCTCCGCAATAACTCTTACAATCTCGCCTCTATGCTTTTTCCAGCAAAAGTAGTAGTAGTAGTAGTCCTACGACATATGTACGTATATTATAGAGTTTTTTTTCCTCTTTGCTCTTCCTAAATAATGCAGCTTTTGCCGGATTATATTAGTTTTTATTACTACGACTCTGCCTTCATGTTCGAGTATTTATGCGAGTCTCAATGCAAGAGTCTCACTTTTCCTTTTGTGTGTGCTCTTTTCGTTCATTGTATGAGAAAAAGGGTCGGCGGCATTCACCATACGGCAGCTCATCTGCTAGTAGGCCGTGCAATGTACAGTATGAAATGACGGGAAATGACAGGAATGAATCTGACCGTGAGCACAAACTCGGCTCAGAGAACAGCTCTCTTCTCTAATATCAAGAAAAAATGGTTGTGCTCCACGAACACTTTTTTCTCCTCGATGAAGGGGAACCCAATCTCCCTTTATAGCACACACCAAGGCAAGGGTAGTATAATAATACGTACGCATATGGATGGATGCAAAAGCAACAAAGTCGTTTTTGATCTGATGAAGATCAAGCGAGAGTTGAGACCCTAAGCGAAAATCTCACGTAATACAAATATATGGGGATGTGCAGCAGGGTACGTTAAGATCAAACTGTTTGCTCCCCGGTTTTTACCCATACCATGTGCAACAATAAAATGAATGAGTGTCCCATACCAAAGTCCCTTTTTTGTGAACAAATATGGATCCTCTTTCCCGAATCTCCGTGTGCATGTGTATATGCCTCCATGGTGGATTCAGGCACTGACTGACTGTCTGCTCCCTAAAAATTGTTGATCAATGTGTAATACTGGATACGGTTACCTACTTTTGTGCGATCACGAGACGGCCTATCAACCAGACAACTTCTTATGGTGGAAACAGATGCTCAACAATAATTTGATAGGCACTTACGTCACGTCCAAAAAACAAGTTGGACAATGTACTACATAGGTACGTAATAAATAACCAAAAAGGGGGAATCAAAAAAAAAATTAAATCGCGAGTACTTTGTCCCATTCACTCACCCGCGATTCCATTCAATACATGCGTAACTTTTTTAAGGACAGGAGGAGAAACTTTACTTTTTTGGAAATTGAGTGGGAAAAATTTGGAAAAATTGTGTAAATTTGGAAGATTGACAGTGTGATACGGAATTCCAAAACGTAGGAGAAAAAATGTGCACTTCCCGTCTCCGAATTTTCCCTTTCCCTTCCTCTCTCTCGCTCTTTATTTTCAAAAAGGAGTCTCTTGGGGTCAAAAGAAACTTTTACTTTTCTTTTCCAAAAAAGATGACTTTAACGAAACCTTTCTGTACTCTTTACTCTGCGTGAAGATAGTTTCCTCCTTGAAAAAAAAAACGAAGGTTGGAGTAGGAAGTATATTTTTTAAAGCTCTGTCTACACCAGATAAACCAGTTTGGAGAAAGATTTTTTTGTTCCGTTTCCCCTAAAAGTATACAGGTTTGAGAGAGGGAGAATGAGAGCGAGAGACTCTCTGTGTACTTAACTTTTCCGTAGAATCAACAGAGAAGAAATATATTTGCAATGTTGACTCAGTTTAAAAAAGGGAAAAAAGTCAGTAGTTTGAAGAGAGAAAAAACTGGGAAATGTTTGAAGAGAGAAAATAAATTGTGGTGATAGTGGGTGATGTGTTGTGTGATGTTCTGTTAGCTAAAAAGGGTTACTTGACTGTGGAGTACCCAAAAGAAAAGTACTTCGTTTTCTCGGGATAAAAACCTCAAAAACGCTGGCGAGCAAACGTACTATAAAAATGCGTACGAGTTTTTCCTGACTGAGAGCGAGAGAGAGAGAGGGAGAATGTGTGTGTGTGTGTCTGTCTCTCGCCATGAGCAAGGGGAAGAGTGAAAGGATGGTATGATATTCTGAAAAGAAGCTGGAAGACGGGAGAGACGGAGCTGGAGAGAGGAGATACGAAAGGACAGAGGTTGAGAGTGGCATTGACAAGAAATGAGAGTTGGGCAAACCTTTTCACGGTTGAAACTTTCCTCGTTTTCTGTACCTTCGCCTTGCTCGTGCTTGCTCAAAGGCAGCATTTTTTATTGTATGGAACAGTCGGTGGTTTCAATTCTCCGAGTTCCCATACAGAAAAGTATATAGGAGGCATTCTTGTATACAAAAATAATTTTTTTTGCTTTGAGTTACACACTGCTACACAATGTGTGTAGGACCAAGCATATAATGAATATTTTCTAAAGGTACGTACGTACACAGGGATACGAAGAGATGACGGGATTCTGGTAAAAGATTGCACGGTAGCGTTGCCGGTCTGATCGTCGTAATATCTATAATGCATAAACTACTTCTTCCTCTCTCCCTCCTTTGGTCTGAAGTAAAGTACATAAGTACATCCGTCTCAGTTCTCCTCGAATGATATACCTATCAAAAGCCCGTACTTTTCTACCCGTTTTCCCATCTCTTACGCTCTTAGGTATATTGTTGTAAGTGGGTACTATTTTATGTATTTTCCACCATATCGTCTCGTATCCATGTGTGTGGGAGCGGTGAGACTGTGTGCAAGGTATTCAGCGCGTATTTTTCAAACACAAAAAGTTGTAGGGAGCATTGAAGCAACCATTTCTATTCTTTCCAGCCATCCATCCCATACAACAAATTTTGGGGAAAGGAGGCATACATCTCGGCTATACGATTTTCAAGAGGCTCTCTCGCTCTCCATCTCCATTCTATCGCAGTTCACTTCCCAAAAAATTCCTCTGTTTGTGTACGTACGTACGTATATATATGGGTATTGGGCTGCTCTGGTTTACGTTAGGTTCTCTTCTTTTTGCTAAACGAAGCCAGAAAATGAAAAGATCTCTTGCGCAGAAAAGTGGAGAAAAGTTGTATAGCCGGGGAGGCAGTTTCTCTTGTATAGAGAGTGGATGTGGGATGCATGCATTCCTCGTGATGTGCTCTTCCTGGGAGAAGAGATCACGAAATATATACAACTTTCCCTTGGTTGTCGGTCGGGTATAGCAGCCCATCTTGTACTTTATCCTAACTGCTAAACAATTTTCCCGTACGTGCATAGTTCTCCTGTGTGTGCCTTGTCCATAGCTTGGATATTTACTTGGATAAATATGTGTACATATATATATATATATCCAGTTGGGATTGTCAAGAGAGAAAATGTGTATTCTGGAAAGCTATAAAGTGGTGTGGATCCAAGGATATATATGATGATGTGGAATCTCCTCTGCCTCCGCGCTGTCTGCCAAGGTTTTAAATGGAAAAGAGAAGAAAAAAAACAGCAGCAGCAGCAGACGAGCCTAAATCGGGAACTTGCGAGTATAGATATTATGAAAAGGGTCTGTTTTGTTGGATAGTCAAACTTTTTTGTATGCCTTTTTGGTCTACGTATATAGGTATATATGTATATGGTCGTACTGTGTGTTGGACATGATTTCATACTGCGTTCCTCCCAGTCTTACGTCCCCCCTATGCAATGCGTTTTTTTTTCTCCTTTTGTCTGAAACAAAATGGAACTATACCGAGACGCAAGTTAAAAAGGGTTGAAAATGGCCTTCAAATTATTATATACAATACGTCTTTGCACATAATACCTAAATACGTTATATTTCGTTCATCTCATTCCAGACATGTAAAAAAAGTCTCATCAGCAGCATCAATCCCGCTTTATTGAGCCGCAGTGCATACCCAGAGCGTGGTCTCTGCTTTCATTTGTGGGGAATGCCAATATGGCCTGGCTCCCCAATATATACACTGCCTTTGATACAAAAGGCAAGTTGTTTTTTTCAGTATAAGATACGTATCGCATACACACATAACAGGATATTATATCGATGTGAAGGGCTATTCTGTGGAGCCCTGCTGGCTGGCATCACCGGTCTACTGTTTTTTGGCCGTCATCGCATGGCAATGGCATGCCATTGCCTTTCCTGATTCGCATCATGTCATCATGAAATAAGATGAGTTGATGGCAAGAGCGCCAGTAATGCTGGAGATCTAGACAAAGTCGTATGTGGATGTGTGGGGTGAGTGTGTGGTATACTGGAAAAAAGCGGAAGGTGGTTCACTCTGCCAGAGGGATCATACACGTTTGTCCTGTGCAAATGTATCCATGTCCATATACATAAAATAGGACTAAGGCGATGCGATACGAGGGAGGCGATCTCTCCGTTTACCTAAAACACCATATATATTTCAGACAGCACATGTCATGCCAGCAAAACAGGATTTTGTATACAACTTTTTTTTCCCTTCTCCGTAGTCTCTGTTCCAGGCCGCGATGGAGGGTATATCGTTTTATGAGAGGATACACCGCATTGTATGAATATCGAAAAGATGAGAAATGAGTGGATAAACTGTTTTGATGGGTTACTTCTAATACACATCACACCAACTTTGTCCATCTTTGTTGTTCGCATGTGATATTAAATTTATTTGAAAACACTGTGAAAGGAGGGGATCTGGAAGACGTATTTTTCCATCTACACTGAGTATATCAACAACAACAACGGACTCACAAAGTGTGAGTTTTCCATACGGCAGCTCCACCGTTTTTTTTTCTCTCTCTCTCTCTAAAATTGTAGGGGTAGCGGTTGTGAGGATGTGTGTGTGTATCTTGGTGGAAGCAAGATGAAAATGTCTGGTGTAATGAAATGCTTTCCTTTTCATAAAGAATGACGAAAGTGCATCATCTCTCTACTTTACATTCTTATACACCTATATAGATGATTCCCTTTCATGTGCACACCGGGTTAGAGAAAACGAAGTAAAAAAAACAAGCGCATCAAGCAGACTTTCCCTTGTTTGCTTTTTTTCTCTTCCTTTTGCGTGATGAAGGGTGCTGTGTGGGATGATGTGATGCTCATCTCTAATAAAAAACGAGAGTATATGCTGTACTTGTCCATAAAGCAATTTCACTTGCCTGCAATAAATACCCTTTTTGCGTGGCGTACTCTTGGAAAAGTTGAAGTTAATTTGTAGATATCTTTTTATTTCATCAATTACCCAACAATTCCACTTTGAAAGGGGAAGTGCAATGGAGAAAATGAAGAAATAGGATGGGTTTGGGCACAACCAGACAGCTCTCTGCCTCTGGAGATTTTCAATGCCACAATTAAACCGCTATTTAACTCTGCCTTTATTTACTCCCTTGTGGTTGCTTTATGCACTTATCGCTAATTAGAGCGATTTAAAGATGCTTGCCAGCAAATTAGAACAAAAGATGGGAGAGAAAGAAGTAATTGAAGGAAATATTGAGTTTCACGTGGAGCGTGTGGAGGTGGGTACATGAAAACAAAAAAGTACCTATCCCCCATCTCCATCCTCGACAGCAGCACGAGAGCACTCAGATGAGATTGTAGTTGTGAAAGCCTGTGGAAAAAAGCATGTTTCTGGGTGGGCTGATGTGAGAGAATCCTTGAATTTGTACTTTTCCAGAACGAAATGTACTAATTCTACTTGAGCCGATGGTGGCAGAACCAATTTAAGCTAAATTATAATTACCTGAAATTGAAAAGTGAAAAATGGGTTTGCTATGAAATATTCGAATAAGTATAGTAGTTCCTTCCTTCTGCCTCGAGTTGCAACTCGTAGACCGTAACTCCTTTGTGGGTGGAATTCTTTTGATGTCTTTGGATACGTTACATTTCGTAAGTTTATGCTTCGCTTTGCGACTGACTACCACCCACCACCACCACCACAGTTGGAGGAAGTGCAAGTGGAACGAGGCAAGACTGCGAGCACGGAGGTAATCGCATTAGAAGTTGATTTAGTTAGCGAAAATCAATTTCCACTTTCGTACTTCATTGTTCCCTACCGGTAGCCCGATGGTGTGACGGATTACTCTATTAAAAGTGCGAATTCCAAGGGAATGAGTATTGCTAGACGAGAATCACTTGGATTGAATTCATTGACTTTAAATACCTACATAATAAGAAGGTTTAAAGATTTTAAGGTCACTTTGGAGCCCAATTTCAACTTTACGTAATGAAGTATACATACGTCGTTTGATATATTAAAAAGTAAACTTAGCTTAAATAATACCAAAGATTATGTGTGCCATTGTAAGACATGTAAGTTGGTTTTCAATAGGGTAACGGAAAACAGAGTCACGCGTTTAGTCTCGATTTTGACAAAGAAATTATAGATACATGTGCCCGGCCTGCGTTTCTAAAAGATGCCAGTCTGTCTTTATTAACTCCATTCTATTTTCATGATGATCTCATGATGATTTCTCAGTAGGGTCTTCATTTTACGCCAAAGGTAAACGCTAGCGTTCAAACGCACTCTTGAGCATCAAAACATGTGTAGCAAAGCAACTTTGTGGAAATTGTAATGGGGTCATAATTTAAAATAACTCTTGAGTACTTAAGCATCCAATCCCCTGTAATATTTCTGCCCATGAGCTAAGCCACCTGTGTTACTATTATGTAGTTAATCTTGTCACGCCTTAACTACTACGATACATATTTACATAATTATGTACCTACGCCAAGTAAAACCATTTAGTGTAACCAGATAATAATGTAACTTGAGGCAGTTTATAGACTACATGCACACTACATACCCTTCTTTACCTGGCAAATTTTGAGGAGCACACGGGTGAAAATCATGGAGGGCAAAAACTCCACAACTCCGTGCGTTCCTACCACTTCCAATAAAGGCACACAGGTATGTTGTTTGTGTCTGCCTAGCCACGATCCTAGGATGCTATGCTACCCTCTCCTTCTCGTATATTTTTCTCCGTACAAGATAATGGTGGCTGAGTGAAAGTTAACTAGAAGTAAAGCTAAGGTTTTATTACCAGAGGGAATTATTTTAGGCTCACTTCTCCTCTTCTCCCTGCTCTGCTCCCTCTCAACCATTACCCTTTACATTTCTTATAAAGGATTCACATGATACAAGTAATTTTTCTTGGAGAAGTAACCATCCTCGCCATCAGCAGTAGACAACGTTGTGCATCGATATTATTCACTTTTAATGCTGGAATACAGTTCGAGACAGTTAAGAACTGGCTTTGTCCTCTCTCCTGCGCCACAATATATATACCTTTTTTCCCATGTCCATTTTGAAAACGGGAAAAAAGGAGAGGAGGGCTACGTGGAGGAGAACTGCTATCACAATATTATTCTGTAGTATATAGGTTCCCGTGTTTCTCTGTTCACAGACAGAAGGCAGTTGAGGGTGAGTTTTTCTAGTTTTGACGAAAGTGAAGAGGAGCATCAGTAATACAACTAAGCAATATGTTAGCTGGGCACATTACTTAAATAAAGGAAATGGCCACAGGAATTACAACTGCTGTTGAAACTGCTTCTCCCTCTGCTATAGAATTGCGCAGTTGATAGGGGATGCTGTCATATAATGTATATATATATCGGTGCGGGAGAGAAGCAATGTACCTAATAAGTACGCTCTTTGTGTCTTTTCTTCGTTGCATGTCTGTCAGTAAAAGGGAAAAGGGGTTTACTTTACGAGCCAAGTCTCAGGTGTTCCCTACAATGTCTGATTATGCTTAAGCCTTTCCCCGCTATTGCCTGTCTTTCAAGGAGCTGGCACTTTACTAAAGTGCTGTTCCATTTTTACTACTCTTTTTTTACGTGCACAAAACATTTATACCTGTACAACATTCCCGGACTGTGTTCATTTCACGGATACACTACGGAAAGGCAAGGCACAGAGTATTTTGTAGTATTTTTTACTGTGGCTCAATCTCTTCTGGAATGATACGTATGCCACTGGTTGTGTGGCAGTTTGCTTTCCTTGTCGGTTTTCTCTTTGATAGAGAACCACAATAACGGCGGAATCTACCGTTTTCTCTAAACTTTTATGCAAGACGAGGGAAAAAACGGTTGGATTGTTGCTTCCCTTTTCTCTCTCTCTCTCCCTTTCTTCCACGAATTCTTTTCGTAGAAACATAATCCCTGTTTTTCTGAAACTGTTGAAAAATAAAGCTGGATTGCAGAACAAGAGAGATTTTACTCCGAGGTGGCAGACGCGGTAGGGAGGGATGTATATAACCACACAGCACAACTTATTGTTTCCTTTCCAGAAACCTCATCAAAATTATCATAGATGATGTGGCATTTTCCATTTATTACTATTACAACAGGAACGAGACGAGACATGTATATAATGTGTGTGTAGCTCAGCCCAAGCAAGATCCTGCACCAGGATATAGACAGCAGCAGCAGCCTCGGTTTATCTCTGTCTGGCTGTGTGTCATTTGACGAAATAAGATTCGGAGGAAAAATTCCATAAGCATATGAAATGAAGTGCATACGTCGATCACATTGATTATTCAATGGAATTTATTTAAAACTTTCACACGACGCCAGTCATAGAACAGATGGGGTGGTGGTGGGGGTTGGTTGGTTTTGTTCTACATAGAAAAAGGAGCAATTTCTTCTGTCGGCATACATATAGTCACGCCAGTCAGCCAGCCAGCTCCTCCACCAAATACAATTTACCTGTTTACTTTGAGGGAAAAAATGAAATTTGTAAAGCAGACCGATTATGTATTTTTTTTTCGGTTGCTGTTCTAACAGGGGAGGCACACGTGTGTGAGGTGGAAAATGAAAGGGAGTGTAACACGTATTCAGTATCCCTGTCAAATCCATTGTTGGCGGATTATACAACATATAGAGTCTCCAATTTACTGAGTAAAGCGCTCCTGTCCATTCTAATCCTTTTTTATTTTCAAGTTCCCGCATCCTCACTGATACATAATATATAAGGTATAAATGTGTACACAATTTCCCCCTCTTTTTATAGACGTACCAGGCTGTATAAAAACGAAAAGAATGTGAGTATGTAAAAGATACCGGATAACCGGATCGAACTGGACTTTCTCTTCATCTCTCTATACATACCTCTTATTGAGCTCATCATGAGCGACTTCCGTTGTATCTTGCTTTTCTCTGACTTTCTTTCTTTCTTTTTTTATTAAAGTACGTATGCGGGGAAGCATATATACATATATAGAATTTTCTTATAGACAAGGAAAAAAGACACCAACCGCAGAAATTTAGTGGAAAGTTGAAGGGAAAAGGAATGGCAAGATGCTACCTCCATTTATTTCACTCCAGAGTTTCAGGTTTACTGTTTCATCCGATACATTATAACAATTTATGTACAGAGTTGCACAGAACAGAACAGAACATGCACAGCACAGCACACACACTGCCACTCATACATTTTCCAGGTAGTACCACTATAATCCACGAAACGGAGAAGTTTAAGTGCATGTGTATAATGCATAAAATATCCGTTGGGTCTTCTCCGAATGTCTTACTTTTCTATCACGCAATATTTCAAACAATCCTATGATCCTAAGGTAGAGAAGGTGAGCTTGTAAACTGCATGTTTTTCAAGGATTATAGAACCTGAAAAAGAAAATGGTAAGAAAGTAAGTAATACTACGAGGGAGCAGTGCAGCCTCCAAACCGACGGCTCTAATAGCAGAAGCATTATCTCCAGACCAGGCCAATGTATCAATATCCTTTTTTTCTGCAAAGAAATCCATGACTTGGTTGGACTCGAGTGGAATGAAAAAAAATTGAAGGTATACAGAGTTGGAAAGGGGAGGGCAGCTTTTTTCCAGAACCAACTTTAATGTATCCACCTTACGGAAAAAAAATCTTCATGAGAGTAGAAGTATGTAAATCTTCATAAGATGCATTAAACTTATTCCACATCTCCGATCCGATGCCACCACCACCATAGCCCACGCGACGCATATGACTGTAAAGTTAGTGTAATGTTTGCATACGTAAATGAACATTTGCTTTCAAAACTGGATGTCACTCGAACAAAAGACTCGTTATAGCGTTGAAAATAGCATTAAACTTATTCCACAGCTCCGATCCGATGCCACCACCACCATAGCCCACGCGACGCGTATGACTGTAAAGTTAGTGTAATGTTTGCATACGTAAATGAACATTTGCTTTCAAAACTGGATGTCACTCGAACAAAAGACTCGTTATAGCGTTGAAAATGATCCGGGTTCAATGTGTGTAACCTGAGCTCAACTGATATGACAAGAAAAGCGTTGGAATTTCCCGTAAAGCATTGACTTTCAATGGGGAGCGAGCGGAGCGGGAGCCTTCCCAGGGAAAAAAAGTTCATTCCAGCTATTATGCATTACTTTAATGTAATGCAATACTCGGCATGTGGATACACAGCGTGTGTAGAAGATTAAAACCTGTAAATAATCTTTTTTCCTGCCAGGTTTAACGCTATGCAATGTTATACGTACGTATCCAGTGAAAGTGTAAAGGAATGTTGGGCTTGAATAGGAGGAGTGAGTGCTCAGTCAGTTCACAGGAAAAGTATCTAAATGTTAGGTGCTCTCTGGTGCAAACCCACTCGAGAGTATTTCCTCGCATAAGCAGACTTATAACAACTTGTTTAAACATTTTTTATCTATCAAGGGGATAAACGGTGAAAGAAGTGGAAGCACTTTTTATCGGCATGTGGATACACAGCGTGTGTAGAAGATTAAAACCTGTAAATAATCTTTTTTCCTGCCAGGTTTAACGCTATGCAATGTTATACGTACGTATCCAGGGAAAGTGAAAAGGAATGTTGGGCTTGAATAGGAGTGCTCAGTCAGTTCACAGGAAAAGTATCTAAATTTTAGGTGCTCTCTGGCGCGAACCCACTCGAGAGTATTTCCTCGCATAAGCAGACTTATAACAACTTGTTTAAACATTTTTTATCTATCAAGGGGATAAACGGTGAAAGAAGTGGAAGCACTTTTTCACGATACAGTTTAGTCGAGAGAGATGAGCTGTTCCACCGCTGCCATGATCATCAGTCAGACGTTCATTTATCTTTTTCTGCTTCAATATCAAGCCTTGCCCTGGCTGGGTATACGCTTAAACAAGTTTTTTTTTCACTTGGTTATACATAGTAAAACTGTATATTTAGCTTTTTCACTTTATATTCACATGTGCAACACTCGTTTTCCCTACGCTCTCCGTCATCATCTCGTGAGCAGACAGCGGGGTTATTGATGTGCTCCGTGATATGCAATTTTAATTGAGCAAATTAACTTTTAAAAATTTCCAGTTGATTAAATAGCGGTCACGTAATTCCCATCAAATTATGGGCACACACTAAGCCATTTCCAGAGTTAGCGAGGTGCATATTTTGAGGAGGGAAATGCGTGTTTATCGGAATGCTAAACTTGGTCTAGCACTACTAGCTGCTTTTTAATATTTTTGTTTACACGTACTTGATGGCCACCACCTAACATGATTAATCAAATCTTTTGCAATGATTAATTGAGCCGAGTTTGAGACTGAACAAATGGTATTGAAAAAATGCTTTTGTAGGTGCTGCAACATACATTTATTCCAATCTCCACCACAGTTTAGTCACAAAGTCAGTCACTTTATACCAATCTGCGTATTTAGTACTTTAGGAGGCACGATAAGTCAAATTTTTGATTATTCAAACTCAAGTCAGATTCTGTGACTATAAACCTGGGTGTCCTATTGAAACGAAGATTTCTGGTGGGTTTTAAATGGTAAAATTTAATTGGTTTAATGAATCGCAGAAATCCTTCCATGTTTACCATATTATAAAACACTAATTCTTTACTTTAATTCCTTTGGGGTCCAATTTACAATATCGGCATTTCCGTAGACGAAATTTTTAATTTTCCGTATCTTCCAACTGCGATTTGTGTTTTTGAATTTTCCAACATGTTGCAAGTTGCAATAAAACATGTATATATCCAGTTATTCAAAAGTCATACTTCGGTTGCAGTTCTATATATGTTCTTTATTCTACGCATAAAACTGTGTTATATAAAATTTGGAATAAGCATTTTGATTGTGTTGTCCAATGACTTTAGCAAATATATGTATTGCCCGTTTAGTATAATCCTAGATAATGGTCCGCTTTCTCAGGAGGATTTGGCAATTTGATATGGATGCCGGGTGGTTCGTAGTTCGTAGTGTCTAAAACTGTTAAACTGTTGACTATAGGCCATTTGGGGTCCGATGATAAAGGGGTTTACTGTGTAACCTGAATCTTGTCCAATCTACCTGCATAATATGCCTAATACGTATGAAGTTTATGCTGAATGAAGAGGAAGGAAGCCATTATAGTATTAATTTACAAACAGACAGACAAACAGCATCTCGTGTTTGTGTTAGATTTTGTGTTGAGTGTACTTTTAGCTAAATCAAACCAATTGACGTTCGGTTGGTCGAGAATTTAGGTTATGTTGGATTAAAAATACCTATATATTTATGTATTACATATGGGTTACTAAAGACATTAAGAGGCATTAATTGTTATGTCGTAAAAAAATCGTCAAGATCGGTGACCCCAAAGGATCCATCTTTCATTGAAGTGAGGATTTCCGCCAAATAATTTCAACGGCACTACACCATACTTGATATTGCTGCCAGAAATCCTATCGGATGTTCAAATCCTCCTCAGGATGCGGACATCTATCTCGATTGCTCCATAATTTTTACCGAGGGAAGATATTCGAAAGCTCAATTTAAAACTCTTCGTGTGTGTGTGGGTGTTTGTACTGCTACCTGGCTGGTCCTGGAAAATATGAAAAGGTGCGGCTGTATCAGTTTGTTCCATGGACTCAAGGATGCTTAACACCTGAACAAGTTCTTTGATAGATGAAAATTACCCAACTTAATTTGTTAATATACCTACCTGTACATTCATCGTTTTTCTGACACTGTGCTGTGTGCTGGAATAACACTGAATGCAATGCAAACCGTGTACATATGGCAAACATGGCCGCTTGTAATATTGCGATTTTTGCCATTGTTGTTGGCAGCGATCTCCGTCGTCTTGAAGTGTAAAAGCAGTATGACATATAACAATGTGGATATCGGCATGGGGTAGTGTAATAATAACGCTGAATAACGTAAAAAATGTATAACGGACGAGAGTTGGAATGTAGACCCCCGTTTTATGTATTATATCCATACACACGAAAAAGTGGAAGAGATAGAGGAAGAGAACAAACGTTATAATACGGCCGCTTTTCTCCCATTTTATGCTTTGGCAAGTAGAGTGAGAGGGCTCGTAAATTCATCCATTTTCTCCTCATTTCCTTTTCTCCATGGACAGAAATAGATACATATGTGTGCCCATCATACATAATAAATGTCGCACGGTTTCCGCTCTCACTATTACTGCTACTACTGGTGGTGGTGGTGGTGGTGGTAGGGCTTTACTTTTTCGCATGATGGTACTGCAAGAGTGATGCTGCTCTTCGGTTGGATGTAAATTTATTTCTCGACTTGGGATCCACCATGTATGGCAAGCAGTAGTGGTGTGGTGGTCGTGGCAATTTCACTTCATTCTTAATATCACACACACACACACATAGTGCTCATTCTCTGCCTGATATTGCTCTCTCCTGTGCTGTCTCGGGTGGTATGGGGAACGTATGGAGGAATTCAGAGAGAAAACGGAAATTTGGTAACATCTCATTCACTCAATCCGAGTTACCTCTTACTTACATTTTGTGCTCATTCACACATACGCTCTATATGCACTTACTACTGATTGCATTTATATATATATATGTATACATACTTATTCCAATCATCGTCATAGTCAGTGTGGATCAGGTAAGGTGGAAAGGATATACCACGTACGGAAGGAATTTAAAAAGTCAATTAGTCCATTAGCCACCGAATAAGGTTCACCTGCTGCCGTTGCGCTGCTGCCGTGTATCATTATTCAGCTGACGATTTTTGGCTCCTTGAGATAAGCCATTGAACGGAATATTTTCCTCAGTGCAGAAAAAATGATCTTGTCGGGCGGGGTAAACATGCCCGTAGAATTTTAGGGCCACCGGATCACGAGAACTTTAACCAAATGAAATAGATCAATGTTGGAAGTTTGGAAGTCAAAAGTTGCTCATTTCCAGTGACTTTGCGTATACAACCACCCTGCCCTTCGGCGCTTCCCTGAGGAGTATTTCTATTTGAAAAGACATTTCCAGCCAGGACTCTTTGGTTTGCTAGGCAAAAGGCATATTATGACACACGAGATCTGCTTCTAAACAGTTTCAGTAATGAAAAGGGGGGTGAACGAACATGATCATTTTCATCGTCATATCATCCTGAGTCATTCAACACAGAAGTTCCATTATTCTCAGGAAATTAAAAGCTCTTTTTGATACATTTCCATGCTCATTTCTTCTCTTTGTGTAGACATATATATTTTCAAAGAGCACCAGAGCAGGGTGATTCATGTTTCTCTTCATAATTCGCAAAGTTATTTGGAAGTATCATTATGAGTAGTTTCAGAAACTTGTATACATACTTAACTTTATTTCCTTACGATGCATTGACATTGCATCATAAAATTCAAGCCCATATTTTGTGCATATATGTACATACGTACACCGAATAATTATGCACATACATGTGTGAATAACGTTCATTGCCACGGATCATAAGCCCAAGCACGCTTGATAATAATAATACATGCCAGGTATCGCTTTGTTATTACAATCTTAACTTGACCATCCTGTTTCACAATTTATCTACAGGGAATGGGTGCTGATGGATGAATTGTCGAGAAAGTTTGCACTTTTTTACCTTCTCTCCAAACACGGTGAACTTGTTTATCACTACCAAATCCATGCGGCTGAAAACGTTTACTTCCAAAGAACTCCCGTTACAGTACGAAATACGATTTCAAATACACTACTAAACTAACGTTAGCTACACGTTTTCAGCAAAAAGTTATGCTATTAAACTTGACAATTTAGTTGAAAGTATATATACAAGCCAATAGGTATATTATGTCAAACACACGGTTCCAGTTACACTGTCCAAGTGTTGAATAACGATTGCTGTAAAACATGCATTATGAATGGGCATAAAATGTATATATTTACGTACATATTTTATAGAACATTTTTTTCCTTTCTAAAGTGAAGTTTTGTGTCTCTGTCGGTCGGTGGTGTGTAACTTTTTTTTTGGTCTGGTGTAGTATATTGAAATGTGCCGTTTGCCTTCTGCCTCGTTTACCATTAGTATTCAGGACTCGTCCATTATTGTAATGGAGAAATGCAGATAGATTCACATACAAATTTTGTGGAAAAAACTCTTGCAATACTGTAAGGTCCTAAATTTACGCAGGGAGAAGTACTCATGCATACTTATATAACTCCCTCTTTCTCCCTTTTCCCAAAGTAATGTACGGGTACACGGGCACATCGCATCGGTTTTTAAGTGGATGGATGTTTCCCCGTTTTTTCTCTATATCTTTGCCCAACTCTACATTATTTCGGGATCACATCACCATCCCAGAGTTTTACTTGAAGTGAGAATAAAAAAACAAGGAAAAGGAGCAACAAAATGCCAACAACATTACCAATATTACTTTTGTTTTTTTACAGAAAAAGACTACAAGCATATGGACTTCCTATTGATATACATTATCGCACTAGAGGTACATCTCTGAAAGAGGTTTCGTTACTTAAATTATTTTGGCATGCATGATGATGGGGGTTGAAAACAGGCAAAGGCAAGTAGATCAAGTGGCACAGTCTATAAGCATACGTCCCTTTTTCTCGAAAAACAAAGATCAATGTGTTAAATGGGGAAATGTGCAATACAAAATTGGGNAAGTAGATCAAGTGGCACAGTCTATAAGCATACGTCCCTTTTTCTCGAAAAACAAAGATCAATGTGTTAAATGGGGAAATGTGCAATACAAAATTGGGAATATAGTCTGCTCCACCACCACCAATACCAATATATATATAAAAGTAGAGATACTGACTTTTTGGAAAGGACTTGGACTGTTGTGAGAACACTTTTGCACAATAGAACAATTTACGTGAAAATTCCAAACTTGCGTTTGCAGACAGTTGAATTGAAGAGGGTTGAAACGAAAATGAGAAACAGGAGCAAACGAGAAACGAATGGAATACGCAATTTTAGACATTTAAATACAGTTAGGAAATTGGTTTGTTTTTTGTTGTTGAAATGGGAGTATCGCACATTCCGACCGTGTTGTTGGGGACCCGTAATTCTATTGATTTAACTCTACTTCCACACTTCATCTAGAGATAAATGATCGGAGGTAACTATATAAAATATTTCTTTGTAAGCGAATGAATTGATTATAATTGATGAATTCTATATTTTCTAAATCGCAATATTATTTATTATTGGGTGACATTTTCTATCTGGCAGAAGTACTATTTGATCTAAGGGAAAAAATTATTATTACATAACACTTTTACAGAAATTAGAATGTAAGAGTTGAAGACCTAAATCCGCACAGTCGAATTTTCATTTGTACATGCAATGGGATAGGGTAACGTTGAGGAAGTATGGCCATTGAGGGAGGAGAAATGAGGAAAAGTGGGAAAATAACGTTGTATGGAATATGGAATGGACTGATTTCGAACTTGTGTGGTAGGTAACTGGAATTCTAAGCAAAACCTGGATGATGCGTCTGGACAGACGCTGTCGCAGGTTTTCTTCTATTCGATACACGATACTAGATGATAGGGCCCTTACCAAATAAATACTGGCGATTCATTTGTGCACTAATGTGTTCGAACTGCTAATGAGCGCTAAAAGTAATTTTATTGTATGTCAAAATTAGTACATTTACTTCAAAAACTCTATTATTTGACTACATAAAGATGTTATTAAAAGAGATGGTTTGGTTGGGCCTTGGGCCAAACACAGACACACTAGCACACAGTGGTTAGCACAACAGGGGTTATTCGTATATCTAAGTGGATTATGTTCAAGCAAGTCCGTTTACGAATTGTTGTCATTATCTTACAAATTTCGAACGCTAAATCCTCAGCACTGTTGCTGCTAGTATGTAAATATCCAGTAAACGCCAGATCGACTTTGTATTTGAAAATCAAAAATCTGCTTTTGAGAAAGTTGATGTTATTTCATAAGAGTCCCTCTCTAACCCCAAATTTCTATCAGTCCTCCATTGCTGGGTGGAATGTGATTGTTGGGATACATTGCAATGAAACATCACCCACACGCGGGTTTCTGCGAAAAAAAAGAAAGAAAATCCGTTTCATTTCAACAGTAATCTTTTGTGGTGTGCCTAACAAGTGAAGTAGAAACAACAGCAAAGTTCTTGACAACCCGACAAAACTCTATTACAGGGAAGAAGAAATGGGGAAAAATGTGCAAAAGCCAATAACTTGCATCGAATAAAACCAAACTCACTCAATTCCACCGAAAGGGCAGCACAACCTTTAGAAACCTCAAACTATATATTTATTATATATTTGTGGGCAAGTATCGAAAAAAATATCAAGGAGAATGGAAATGTGTTTTTGGTACTTTTACTTGTAGCAGACGAATACATTGATCACTGGGAGTCTTATGGCTAATCTAAGAAAAATGATCAAAACCATGCTCAATCGAGCAAAAAAAGCGGAGAAGGAAAGTAACAAGAAATCAACTAGTCAGGAGCAGTGTTTCACTTTGTCAAATGGAAGTCGTGAAAGATGAAATATATCGGGTCGAGTAAACTGCAATGAAGTATCGTATACATAAAAATTTAGGGGATCACCTTGAGAAAAACACGGTGCAGAGAGCGGAGGAGATAAAATACAGTGTGGTAAGCAAAACGGAGAAAATATATACCTAAGGTACATACATTATTTTTACAATTCCATTCTTAAGTACACTGCTTCGTACGTAAAACAATCTCGCGACTGTTATGTTGTGGTGATCAACTCGCCGTGTTGTAATTGTTGTAGATTTTGACAATTTTTGTTGATCATCCTCATTTTTCTCATACCAATCAGACACATTTTTATTGAAATAACTGCCAATTTTAGCATGAAAGAAATTGTCAATCAAAGCATTATGATCCTTAGATTTTACTCGTCATATCATCGCAAAGTTGTATTCCTTCTCTGCTTCAGCCTTCATCATTAAATAAGCTTATAGGATCATGGGAGAGGGAATGCTTACGTCCGACTCTAATTTTGTGTCTCATTCCGTGTCTAACTTTTAAAAAAAATATTTGTATGTAGTTTTACCCTTCTTTCTTAATTTTTAGTTTTCTGCTGTTACAGTACACCGCTTTTCCATTATTCTTGTTATTCTGTTTTCGCTCTGTTCCGAATTCCACTTTCTCTGGTAGGCGCATTGGCGAGGCGAAGGGAATAATATAAAAGGCTGAAATTTTCTGACGATGAGCTACGATTCCAGCCAATTTCCTGTTGGCATCGTAAGACTCGGCCATGTCTATTATATTCTACTGCCAGGACAAGATATGAATGTGTATGCACTTGGTGGCATGACCTTTTCTATTTTCCCCTATCACATTTCTCGCTTTCGCTTTCACCAAGAATCCTGCTGAAAATAACACGATGACCACATCCCAGTGTATGCGTGACTTTTGCAAGAATAATGTTCCCTGGGTCATCCTCACAAATACGTATGTGTATGGTTCGAGTTCTTGTCAACTGACTGACTCTTTTTCTGAGCCGACTAGCCTGTTCCCCCGCACTCTGTTCTTTCTCAACTTTCTATTTATTACGGTATTCCTCATTATTAATCCTTTTCACACTGCACTGTGTGCCGTCACAAGCCATCAGTTATGCGGACTCGAGCATCACGGTCTTCCACACGTTCACACCGAAGATTTTTCTTTGATGCTTACTCTTAGAGTTAGCATGAAGAACAGAACAGAGCTTCAGAACACGTTATTGAAACTATGAAAGATCAGAGTGCTTGTGCATATAAGCAAATCTCACAATCAGATCGCTGTGCACCTTGAAATTGATAATTTGCACACATTTCTAAATTATATAGTATACATACTCCTGACTCTGGCAAACGGCATGTTCGTCTATGTTAAAGATTTGTTGAACTCAACATGGAAAGGGAAAAGTATATAAACCACTTGCAAAACTATACGTTCAACTTGAAGTAAATTATTAATAAATATTCTCTCCTAAAATATACACTTTCAATGCCATACAGAATTTAACTCTGATCTGCGCGTTTTTACTTTCCAACCCAAATATGAACAATGGCGTGGGCACCCATGTATTTCTTCTCGTAGGAACTTTCATCCAAGTTTGACTGATGCTACTTGCTACTTATACACTAACGTATGTACCTATATACTTTAACTGTTTCGCCATCTTTTATAGAAAAACATTTTATATGTAAAACGGAGCAAGCTCTATAAATCTGAATTGAATGAAAGGGAAATGGCTTTTTGGTTCTAGGAGATTAGGCTGATAGCTTATGTGTGTGTGGAGGAAAGCGGGAGAGAGAGAGAGAGAGAGAGAGAGAAAGAGCGAGCAAAAAAATGTTGAGTAGAGTTTCGGGGGAAAAACTCTCGAGTGGAACAGTATCTCCATATAATATATATGCGAAGGCCAAAAGAGGAAAAATCACGGAAAAAACCTGCTGCTTCTTCTTTTTTTGTCTGCAGAGCCCCACCGTGGGTTTGGTTGTGCTCGAATAGGAAAGCAGTAGAAAGTGGCGAGAATCCGGAACTTAGGATGCAATAAGGAGACAAGCTACACTTCCCGTCATCACCTGATTCCTTTTCCACTATGTCTGATATATTTCCCCTCTCCACTTTTGAAAAAGTGAATAACAGATAACTCAAATATGTCTCGGTGTGTGGTTGCATTCATTTCATTTCATACAGCTCGTATAAGTGGAGGCGAGCTGGAGCTCTCTCTCAAAAGCAGGGTTTGAAGCACCGACTTTGATTTCCGTCTTTGCACCCGGAGCAAACTGTGTACACTCTAGCGTAAAATACTCGAATAATAATGGAATAACATGCCGTAACGCTGCGTTCTTTGTCAACCGACAATTGTTTCTGTACACAGGCTCCACGTCCACACAATCCACACTAATTAATATAGTTGTGCAGAAAAATCACGTTTTTAATTAGAATAGAAAACACACACGCATTTCAACCATGCACTCCTAATGTATAAAACAATGTCATGTTAGTTGTACAGCACTATAAAAGAATCTGACAATGGCTGACTCAAGAGCTATTTACGGTACGGTACAAAAAACTTCACCTTGATGATAAAAAGTAGTATAGTAAGTATACCTACCTATATTATTATTATATTATGCATTCTTGAGGTAAAAATTTGTCCCCAGGCATGGAGGCTCACATGTCTGGGATATTCATCACAGGCAAGATAAAATCGAAATGGATAGGAGAATACTATTATTTTTGTCCCTTATAAAATGTACACTCTGAATATTACAGTTACGATAATAATGTAAGCCCTAAAGACTTAAGTATCATCTTTTGTATTATAGCCCGTCCGACGATATATAATGTTGGCGTATAGTACTTACTTGGAACTCTGCTCTCTCTCTCTCATCCTCCTTCCTCGTGATCGTCCCTGTCAAAGTAGATAAATAATATAATGCATGCATCGCAATTTTGAAGCATAAATTGCATTTTCACTCTACGTTCATCTTTTATCAACAATAAAAGAGAGGTGGGGAGGGACTCTTGGCCTGAAGGAACAGACATTCTTTTCTTTTTCACTCATATACATACGCAGACACTCTCAGCTTTCACTCATTCTCCTTCTTTTCTCTCTTCATTCTTCTTCCTCATCTCATCTCTCACAGGTTTTCCATTTGCTGCGGAGTAGTTCCACCCGACCCGGGCTAGACTCCACCATTATTTTCTTGTCCCTGTCGAATGCGGAAAACAAAGTTTTTTGCTGTCGTGTGTTGTGGTGTGTGGTTGTGAGATGGGCCTGTGTCTTTCCATTCCCATGCATATTTATATATTTTTTATATACATTTTACTATGGCCTATTTAAAGACTGGTATTTCATAATATTTTCAAGGGATGGAGATGCAGGCATTTCAAGGTACGATGCATACCTTTCCAAATAAATAATAATATGTATATGACGAGTGTAAATGTCTTGAGTATTGTTACTATGAATAGCTGAAGAATGTCAGTATCCAATTTTACAAAAACTATATACTGACAGCATTACATCACTCACATTTTCCCCTTTAATTCTGTCTTCGACTTGCTCCATTCAAACTTCCATCGCCGTTTCCTTCACCAGGAATCTCACCTCTATGATACGCCCCGAGGTGCTGTCTACTCGACAAGAATACAATTTTCAAGGAGAGAAGAATAAGAATAGGTATATATCTTTGTATCACTGACTGTGTCAGCAGAGCACTCCTTTCATACTTTCTTCATTTCTCCCTTTTCCCTGGTCGAAAGTTTGTTCCATGAGCTGCTACTGCGGGTCAAGATCGCATTGTTTGGAAATCCAAATTGGAATGTACCTATTTTGAGATTATCTCCAACTAACAATGCTATTAATAGAAGCCGCTGTGAAAGAATATATATTGCATATGTGGTCATGTATAAACAGGTATGTACAGATAATCTTCGATCTTCAGGCAGATGATGATGTAAAGTAAAACTCGGAATGAATGAGTAGAATAGTCAAGACCCATTAAATATGGTGTTACACTTATGGCTTATGGTGTTTCGAATGCTACCTTATTTTGAAGAGCGAATGCACTTGATTGCATTCCCCGTCTAATGAGTTTCACTTGTACATTTTATTTCGTAAGCGAATTGCAAGCAAGGAATAGGAATATACTCATCCTTCTTTCATAATCTTCTTGCATAAGAAAATATGCACCAACCAAACTTATATCAACCTACAAACTAGCATCCACCACAGCAACACTCATCCAAAAAGGCAAGGAGGAGGCAAGCCTCGCGCCATTAATTCTGAAACGACCACTTTCCATTTTAAAATTTATTATGCTCCACAGCTGCGATACATCTTGTTGTTTTGTGGCTTATACGAAAAAGAACTCTTTACTTTTGCGCTCCGCGCACTGGCTACTGAATTGAAAAGGCTGCTGTGTATGCTCTCAACTTTAAAGCATCTCACCGCTCCTGAAAAATGCCTTTTTCCGGATATTCACTACGTAACATACGTACACCAGTCAGATATAAAAAACCTTCCTTTGTAAAGTGTGGAGCTGACTAATATGCAAACTTTTACAACTTATGTCGCACCATTCCTTCCTTGCTTCTCATCTGTAGTGCTAGAAAGCGTAATACCATATGGAGATACATCTTTAAATTTTTCTTACCACAACACCGCGCGCACACCAACACCAACACCATCCCACCTCATTTCATTTCCTCGAGCACTTAACCTTTCTTCTAAATGAGTACGCTGTGTGGGGAACCATACTGTAGACGTTTTTTTCAGTACGCAGATGTACTACTAATATGTATTATCTCGTGTTTTGTTTGTTGCTTGTTAAAATGATATGTATACCGAACATCGTACAGAGAGAGATAGTAGAGTATATACTATATACCTGTAACCCTATATTTCTAACTTTCTCTGTAGTAGCCCTTCCATTTGTCAAAGTTGCTTTGACTATTCAGTAAAGTAAAAGGGCCAGCCAAAATGTATGTTTCGGGAGAAAAGCAACAAGACAGCAAAGGTTCAAGGTTCCTGACTTGACTACCTGATCACGGCTCGTCTTTCCTGTTGAGACGTAGATATGGATCATGTGTATTCCAGGGAAAATTCCCTCCGCTAACTGCTAGTTTACGATACATATAATTTTTATGAATATACATATACCTATATAACTATTCGTATATATGTACGTATTCTGTCACTTTTTGAGATTGTTTGCATTTCCAAAGCACAAAAAATTTCCGTGGTGTTCATCCACACATATATTCTGTTTACTTTTACACCTTAGTTCCAGAAGTTATGCCTCGTCTTTACGAAGGAGGCGTGAAGGATGGGACGAGCCGGCAGGTATGAAATTATAGGGTACGTACACCGTCATCCACGATGTATTCCCATATTACACTTTTCTCGTCGTCTTCGAATGAGTAAAGTCATGAATCATCTTACTATCAGGATGGTAGAAAAAAGACACAACTTTTTCTTCTCATCGTGTTCTCTCAGGTCACAATGTTACACCTACACCTTGCGATGTAGTTCATGTCATGCATGGAGTTTTTCCATAAAGAAATATCTTTCTGGGAGGAGGGAATGCAACAGTAGTGACGAGCAAAATATCTCGTCTTGCTGAACGTGTGTGGACTTTACACGGATGGATTATTCTTCGTTTTAAGCTTCATTGCTCTGTTATTTTTCAATGTACACGAGGGTCTAGTCGTGGTAGGCACATCGTAGGTAAAATCAATAGTAATCTACGTAAGAGCACTTTTGCTTCCCTTCGAGTTTTTCTGAATCTTTAGTGAAAAGATACCATTTTCGGGGTTTGCATCTCCCTGGTCCATTTTCGCACGGAAGGTATGTTTCCACCTTTTACATATTACTTTTTTATTTTCACGAGTTGGATGTGTAGCAATAGGGAAAAATTGGAGGGAAAGGCCGGGTTTGGTATGACAAGAGCGAAATGTATGTATGGCGAGTTGTAGCGTATGTACATGGGGATCGGATGGAGGATGGCAGGATACTTTGTGGGACAAAAGATGAATGTGTGGTAATACGTAGAAATGGGGAAAGTGCAAACATGGCTGTTTTTCCTGGAGTGCTAGTCATTTATCTGGGAAGCAAGTGCGTATATAGGAAAATAAATTGTGGAAAAGTGCTTTGCTCGTGTATCTATTTCGATTTGAATCTTTTCTTCATTTGTTAAAATTGGTATTGTTAAGGTAAAAGGGGTATACCAGCGAATTTCAAAATAAGCTAAATATAGTGGTCCATGTAGCGTTCAAATTAAATTATAGCATTTGGTCTATGCTGTCACATTGTGCGGCATCTAAAGCGAAGCTAGCTTTACACATTAATAGTGTAATAATAAGTACAATGAAGTTGATTGGACTCATCAAAACGTATATATATAGAATTAGCCACTCACAAGGCACATATCGTGCTGCACACAGTCATCCTCTCGGCTTGGGATTTTCATTTGGTGTGGTGGAGGCGTCTCCGTTCGAATGCATCCTCATTTCCGGTCTGGTGTACAAACAAGTTGAAAATTGAAAGTATTGTAGAAAGTCTCGCCAAGCAGGGAACGCAGGGAAACTCCGAAACATTTTCCTGATCAAGATGGAGACAAGTTTATTTCGTAGGTCTCCCTTCTGAGAAAACACGGTGGTTTGGTTTAGCCACCAAACAGCAATCTTGAAAATCTTTTCCTCTCCTGATATTAAGCTCTTACCTCTTTTCCTCCCACTATATACATCCTGCTTGGTTTCTAGCCCCAATATAGCTAGCGTTTCTTTTTCAGAGAAGGCTAATACATGAACCACTTATTCACTCCGGTTCGTGCCTGGCTAAGCACACAAATGAAATGGTAAGCAAATCATGCACAAGACTTAAGCATGCCCATTAATTTATGTCTTTTAGTTCTACTTTCGTTTTCACATCTTGCTCGTTCCCTCAGTTCCTGACAATCACACGAGTCATTCATCTTTAATTAAGAAATTTGTCATCAAATTCCGATCTCCTGCCTCTATGGGCATAGTTTCCCAACAAAGAAATATAATATATATATGTGTGCAAGAGGTTGAGAGTAGAGAGGCAGCTGTCCCATCCCGCTATAATTTTGAGAGCGAGTAAACAGAGAAAAGGAATTAAGCTGGTGCGTGGTTTTACCAATGTAGTCACCATTCCGTCGTGGAAAAGCGTATAATGAAACGAACCAGCCAATTTCCTACAATTCCGATTGCTTTCCTATAAAACGTCGACCACTCTAAACCTGTACCATTTCCCTTTCCTCTCCTCTCAGCCTCCTCCGTTTTCCCTTCAATAGAAAACTATTGCATCGGCATCTGGAACGAATGGTCATTTCTCGACGACCAGGAAAGAAAGAGATGGAGAAAATTATAAGGGGCTTGCTATCAAAAGTAAATGTGAAGCTGCATATATATATCTCCTGCCTGCCTGCCTGCCTACCTACTTTCCCTATTATATCTTCAAGCACGATTACCTCAACTCCACTAAAACTATTTTTCCCTGAGAAAATTTTCGGATTTTCGAGTGAAACTTATTTCAGCTAATGATATAGTACTAGATAATAATAATAATACAACTGGCAATAACATGAGTGCAAGAGACTGCCATCAAAAGGGAGTCGGTCACAAGCAGAAAGAATAAGGAGGCAGAAGTGAGACTGCCTCTGCTTGCACCATATTACTTACATATTATGATTCAATGCTCTGTGCCAATAACACTACCCGCTTCGTATACCGCCCGCACAACACTAATAGTAAGAGAGAGAAAAAAAATTTTTTTTCTTCTGGATCCGAAAATCTGTGACTTAGATTCTTCCTTGGTAAAAAGAAATCTTGCCTGTTCACAACCACTTTTTCTTGTATGCTTAGCTTTCAATCCTATGTTTTTTTCTAAAAGTTGCTCCATTCACGGGACGACGACGGAAAGACGCTAAAAATACATAAGCGGGTATATCCAGCATTCATTTTGGTGGAGACAGAGACAGGCCTTGGATTTGGTTTTAGTTGATGACGGGGAAAGCGAAAAGTAAAAGTCTGAGAAAATCACAAGCACACACTCTTTCTCTCAAAAGTCTTACTACTGTTACCATTCTCCTCTCTCTCTCTCTCTTTAATTATATACTTATAGTAGGTGCACCAACTCGCACACAATGTAGTCCTTTTTCTTTGTATTTCTTAAGTTATCACGGGTATAGCATCATGTGTCGGTGGAGGGACAGAGATAAGTATGTTATGTGTGACTACCTATACCTACATATAGAAATGTATGTATTTTTTTAGATAGTCGCGATACAATTATTATGCTGTGAATATAAACGGAATGCATATATTTGGACTATTGTCTGGCTTTTTGAAAAAGGTTGTCTCACGATACAAGCACATTTAAAACAGTTACTAGTTCTAGCCACTCCTCCATATCCGTTGTCAACTCTGGTTCTTATCGTTGCACTAGAAAATTTCATTGACTTCTTTTCTTTTCGTTATCATATCTAAATGAAGACGTGCTTTTGCACAATGCCATGTTCAATATTTTCTCAAGTAGAGGTTATATGGGGAGCTCTGTCTAGCTCTTATAAGGTATACAGCAGCTGGAATATTATCGTGCACGCTCTTTTAAACACAGTCACCCTCTCAACACATTAGTTCATTTTAGGGAAACACGTCAATTGCAGGGAGAGCGAGAGAAGGGCTTGGGCTTGGCTTGGCCCAACAAAATTCAATCCAACTTCTAACTTGAGTCAACCAAGCCAACCGAAACCAACAAGAAAACGGAGCTTTTGCTCACACACACACACATACTACTACACATCCATTCTCTTCGTCCTTTTTACTTTACCGTGCTCGTATAAGAATAAAAAAATCAAGTGAAAGTGGGGAAAACGGGGTATGCGTTTTGTGCAAGGACCTTTTCCAACAGATGAATAAGATGGGAGACGAAATAAGAAAAGAGGAAGAAATAAGAAGCTGCTGAAGCAAAAGCAACGTTGTCTTGAACAGAAAACGAAAATTTTTCTCGCTTCAATTCCCTCTGTCCTTTTTCTCGTGATTCCTCTTTTCAGGGGGTGATGTTGTTGTTACCCATTTTCGTTTAGGGCACAAAATCTTATAACGTTTGTGTTTTATATATAATTTCCATTGATGTGTTGTTTCCCGTATTTCATCTTCTTTCTTATCCTTATATTCTTCAATGCATAGTATGACATGTCATATTCTTCATGTTCCAGTTTCATCATTTTATCGTCATTGTTTTTTCTACAATCCGGACACCGTCAAAAGATATGTACACCATGCTACATAATATTTCAACCGAATGAAAAAAAACTCCTCCTAGTTGTACCAACGTGTATACGAAATCGAGTTTTTTTACCATTCAGTTTTAGATCTTTACACTCTGTGCATTGACAGACGCGACTGGATGCATACGCCGTTGCCCATTTACCAAAGAATTCAACATATATTTACCTCCCCTTTTTTAACTGACCCAATCACTTAAGCTATTTTGTTTTAAGTAAAGTGAAAAGTGTGTCCAAATAAATACCATATTATACATATGTGTGGTACCCTTAATCCAAGACTAGTATACACTTTTCAAGGATTCCCCATGAAGTATTGTCACCCATTCTCCAATATACAAAAGGTACATTATTTAAGTATTATTATTATTATGGTAGGAACAGCTACACTGGATGATCGTAACAATATATTACTCCCCGTTATATACACTTACCACATCTTGTTATCGTTCCCACTTGATGTTTCTTTTATTTCGTAATGTACACTGATATCCCTATTTACACTTATGGCTCTGCACAACACACATAAAAGCATTGCAATAAGAGCTCAACTTTCATCCTGGTTGATCAAGTTACACACCACCCTTACAAAATAATATCCGGATGTGTACCTTTAAGGGAACATGATGCACGGAGAAAATGGTGTGAATACTCACTGGATTATATCATTCGGGCTTTTGTAAGTGGTAAAATGCATGAAAGGTAGAAAAAAAATATACAAAAAAGCACTCGTTATTTTGGCGACTCCTTATATACCTTATTCCATTTTCCATCGGGTGCGTAATGTACTATCCCTGTCTTCCTTTATATTTGAAAATAATGGGATGCAGTGGCAGCGTATATAGGTTTTTATATCTGGGATGAAAAAAAAAACGGATGGAAAAGAAACAATAAACGGTGGCATGGAACAAGATGCGACGTAAATGGTCATGAGAATGGTCCTGACTCGGTTGTCTTCTCAGCTTGTATATCTCTCTCTCTCTGCGGCTTTCGCTACTCTCAAAGTAAGTGAACGATAAAGTTTTTTCTCTGAAAACTTGTACCAGTTTAGTAGTGTATCAATGTTGGACTTTATGTTCATGTTGCAGTTCAATATATAGAAATTACATTAGGTGAAAGTTCCTCACTGTTCGTTTTAGCCTGATGCACAGCCTCGGCACAAAATATGTATTATGTGTTTTTGGTTGCATGCAGGGGTCTCCTGGAAAAGCACACTGGGATACATCCCAACTACTTAACTTTCTGTTACACTATCATATTCCAACTGGTATCAACATCAACAAGCCATTAATGTGCCACGATGGGTTTCTCTGAAATTGCGATGTGTGGGATTGTGGCAGTATCGTAATTTTTTGGATGGGAAAAACAGGGCACACACCACCACGAAGCAAGTGTGTACCTATAAGTTCCACCAAACCAGACTCTAATGTGGATTAATCCTCTAAAATAATCGGTCCAATGCGATGCGATGAAGAGTAATAATACGAAACAATTGCTATTTTTTATTTCTGGATACTAAAAATGGATGATTTTTTGGGGCAAGAGGAAATGAGTTTTTTTTCGAAATAAGATGTCAGGGTGTTTGTGTACCTACGCATTTTATCACCTCCTGTCATATTTACAGAGTAATGTGGACACTGAACAATTTTATTCCTCATGATTCTCCATCAAATCAGGCGTTTATTTTAGCCTTACAACATGAAAGACAGGTACACAGTGATTTACAGCTTTTGTGGGCACATTTCTCAATTGTTTTCTTGGAACTGTGACAGAGAATGGGTCTCGAAGGACCCGTTCCCAGGGATTATGATAGTGTACATGTGTGTATGTGGCAGTGCCGACTACTTGGAAGACAAAAACGAAAAAAGGAGGGAAAAGGGGAGAAAAGAAGAATTTCAATAGGCAAAAGGGCAATTGCCCCCATTTCCCCACAACACAACATTTCTTTCACTTTCTACACCCTAGATCAAAAATGAGGAAAAAGTACGCAACTTTTTTTTCCCTTTCCACTCTCCTCCTCTTGTATCCATTACGAAAAGGTAGCGGTGGGAAACGATTTGATGGGAAAACGCCGTGACGGTTTACGTTACGCATGCTAATCTTTCCCCTTATTTTTCTAAGTAAACGGAAAATCCAACGCCGTACGGTTTAGGACTTTTTCTTATTGAAAATGATAGAATTTAACTGGAGGATGGTGAGCCGCGGGGAGAATGACTGAAGAAAAGGATATATATTAATTGACTTTACCACTGGGCTGACTTTTCACAAATCATTTTTAAATTTCTGAAATTTTGGGACATTTCATTCCTGCCATGATGACAGGTCCCTCCATGCATACTGACGCTGAAAATGTGTCCAACTTTCATCTGGAGTTGACCCTTTATCCAGGTGTGTTCCACCCAACATGGGTTTTTTGACGGTAATGCTGACGACCAACATTATTTACGTAAGCCAGTCCAACACCTCCCCAAAGCATGCTAAACCTCCAAAAATGAAAGGGAAGAAACCAAAGGAACATTACCCAGAGACAAACTTGCCTCCCAGCTGCATCAATTGTCACATCCCTGAAAAAAAAAACCTGAAACCCCCATCCGACTGGATGGAAGCTTCATTCAACATTGTCAACTACACATAAGATTATATTCCTTGTGTGTGCTAACAACATATATGCATCGGGACTTGAAGTAGAGGATACTGATACCCATTCCAACAAAATGTACCTACCCATTTTATTTTCTCGCCTCATCTCGCCCAGTTCACTGGTGATAGTTTGTGTCCCAAAGATCAACAACAAACACGGTAGGATGTACCACAGGACTTGGTGCAAACAAAAATTGTGTAAAAAATGTACAAGTCAAGTCATGGCAGTCTAATATTTGTAACAACGTTGTGAACACTACTACACGGCTCGGCTTCACCGTGCAATCCCAACATTACATTGTAATATATGTGACCATAGCTGGTAGCTCGTGAATTTAAATATACGATACGACAGGAGTATTTGTACAGCCATTTCATCTGCCATCCAACAAGCATTACGACTGGTTTTTCTGGAGTAAAATTCCACATTTGTGCAGCCCATCAGTGCATTTTGGACTTAGATTTAAGAGTTTTTTCTGCTCTCCTTTTCTTTCGACTTTTTTCCCTTTCTCTTCAGCCCGTCTCCCTATTTTCTGAATTTCTATTAGTTCCTACAAACTAGATGGCTTTTGGCTTCTTTATTTTTTCCCTTCATTCCTTATTCGTACAGAAAAAAAACTCATGGTGAGACATGCTAGACTGTATGCATGCATTTTAACTAACTCCAAGAGTAAAAAAAAAGTCTTGAGCTTACCTTATGGATCGCCTTCATCCTTCTGGTTCTTCCCTACTTTTTTGCTAACTGACTTTTCCCTGAAGTCATGCATGCATGCATGGTTCAAGATCAGGAACAAGAACAAGAACCATACAATTCGGTGGAAAGTACTTGGCTTGGTGAAACTAGGCAGTCCTTACGGGAACATCTATTTTCCATGAAAAAAATAAGTACATACTCGCCTTTTCCGCCCAAAAGTTACTACCTTGTATACAGTATTTCTTGGTCTAATAGTAAAAAATATCATGGCTG
>JAANSN010000214.1:0-77084 GCA_036850665.1 Dicranocentrus wangi
TGGATCGGTGTTTGAGACTAGGGATTACTAACAAGGATGGTCGAGTAAAAATGGTCTGTAAAAAGGGTCCGTGAAAGGGATTAGCGAAAGGGTTTATCCGCTTATCTAATGATCGGTCAGGAACACGCTCGCTATTCGCAACACAACGCTTCCGAGGTATATCTCTTTTTCCAAAATTGGAGGAGAAAAGAGAGAAACAGCGTGTCTCAAATAAGTATTCAAATTGGAGTTTCTTAGATTTTGCTTCCCTTTCATTCATGAGCCACGTTGATGCAATGAACCGTGTGAGTAAAATTCGTTTACATGTGTATCATTATTATATGCCGTAGAAATAGCTTTAAACGGTAAACTCATTTGTGTGTAGAGATACAAATCACATCACACCCTTGTTTAACGAAGGATATTCTGAGAAAAATGAAGAAGGACAAGAAGGGGACTAAAAGAGAAGTAAATTGGCAAAGTTTAGGTAATACATAGACGAGGGCAACAACGAACGAACTCTAAGCGAAATGTTCACGTTCACCAAAGCTCCTTTTTCATCATTGTCCATCCAGTCAAGCTACTCGAGCTTGTTATATTCAACTTTAATTGTCGCAATAACTGAAGAAAGGTGGTTAAAATGCTGTTGTCAGTCAGATTTTTTTGGGGTTTCCATTGGTACCATAAACACGGCACACGGCTATAAAAATTTCTCGTGACAAGCGTCTCATTTTTCATTACTTTGTATCCCATACTTAACGCTACGGCTAACCAACTGTGTGCGTGGAGTGGAGTCAGTATCAAGCGCAGCGCAGCAGTTGCAATTTTGTCAATTCACCAGTAGCCCCAGCGGCTAAGTGAATCTTCAGCTTCAAAACGTTAATTATCCGTTGAAGTGTTACTTACGATGTCATAATATGACAGCCTGATGACTTCCAAAGATGTTCATAGTCAGCCAGAACGTCTTTTCTTAAGCTTATTAAGTGGTCTAACAATGAGCAAGGTCCTCCACGCCAACAAATTATTTCAATTACCTAACCCCACATAAAAAGATGAAGTAATCAGCGCACAGCGTGGTGCTGTATTAGTATTATAATCAAACCATTTCACTTTTGTCATTACCGCTACCTTGCGACTTTGTTAAAACCTGACTTACGCTGTATACATGACACTAATTGGGAGGCTGAATGGGATTTGTTAAAAATAATTGATTAGTACATCAATGAATTGATTCACTGATCCATGTCCATTATATTGCGCACATGTACGTCAATATAAATAACGTTCCCTGATTTCTTATTAAATCAGAGGAACAATAAAGTATTGGCAATTTTTTTTCAGGAAATTTCCGGTTGTATCCATGTCACTGATTATTTGACAAAGGGTGGCGGTGCAATTATCCCTCAATATTGATTATAGGTTGCTATAAAGGATAAAGGTAGATTTGCAAATTTTGAAAAACCCTTCCCCAGCAACAACCCAAATGACCCCATCATGTTCGCCGTTAGTTATATACATACAGTCATGGTGCAGCAGCAGCAGCAACACATACACATGTCAAATTTCATTATATCTTGAATTTTTCGCCTGTCCAAACTCTGTCCATCCGGTCAACCTTTTATTACATTAAAATTAGGTCAACCAGTTGCAGCACAACGTCCTACGTCAAAAAAAAAAGTCTACTGTCGAATAATGTGGTGTGCTACACATAAAGAGCATAATGTATGATTACATGTTGTATTATACTAAACTGTGCAAACTCAGATTGTAATCAGGTAATATGTGTACCACGACAAGAAACGCCATAATTTAATAAGATCATTCTTCATCTTCATTTCATGTAAAATGATAATAGGCAAATGTTCCTTTTTCATAGTTGTAATGAAAGGGTACGTGTGAGCACCACATTTTTTTCTGCAGTGTTTCTTGCTTCTATTAGGGCTTCTGTTCATCATCATCATCAGAATGAGAATCACAAAGAGTTCTCAACCCCTTTCAGGCATAATTCATCATCACTCACACTCTGCCTGCTCTCCTCTCTGATCTGTTTTTCTTCTCTGCACATCTTGTACAATTATACACGAGAAGACCATATATTACCTCAGTAGTTATCTGGTATAATCATGTCACTTGAAAAAAAACCTCACCTGTTTTATGTGGTCGGTCGTGGACGGACGTTCATCCTACTTGGAAAATTAGTCTTGTCAGATGATGACCACACTACTACTACTTTTTATATTATTGGGGATGGATACAGGGAATGGGTGTTGTTGCACTGTTTTATGATTGTAATACAAATTAATGATAACTTTTACAAGGATCATACTACACAAGAAAGAATCTTTGTGGAAAAAAGAGGAAGTCGGCTAGAAAGTCACGTACCTTAGAAGATCCTTTTTAATGTCAGACTCATGAAAAAAGGAAAAGGGCCAAGAAAGTAAAGCCATTGTTTCTCTGAAGATTTAGCTGAATTCAGGGTGGAATTGGACTACTGAGTGACTAATGCGCTACTCACGTCATGGAGGAGAAATTGTTGAAATCGAAATCTTGGCCCCGTTTTTCAAACCCTCAGAGGCAATAAGGCATCATTCATGCAACCTCACACTAAAAATAAAATTAGATAAAATGGAATAATATAAAAAAATATTGTGCAACAACAGTAATTTCTAATTTCCTTTGTAAGCGCGTGATCAGGTCAAAGCATTTTTTCCCAAATAGGATTAAAACTTTATTGACGGCCTTTAGAGTAAGTGTGCAAATTAAAGCGAGGTATGAGCCATTTCCTGTCAATTCCCACATTTCTGTAAGTGCATTCTTCGAAACTCATACCGGATAAGTCGTTTTGCACTTTTCCGCTGCTGCTGCTGCTGCTATGATGGTGGTGCAGTGGGAACTAGCATGCAACAACGGGGTAGCTATATATATGTATAATTGTATTGTGTGTAGGATTAGCGATAAGGAAAGTAAAATTAGGAAAAAATGAGACTAATTTCTCAAGTAAAGTGAAGGTCGACTTCAGTTGAGAGTCGAGCAATAGAAAAGGTGTAGCCGACTTCAATACAGCAACAACTATCCCGTATTTTAACTTGTTTGTTGGGTATTACGTGATTTAACGATATTACGTATAATAGTCATAGTAATGAGCAAATGGTAAATCATATATGCTACAGTAATTTGTATTTGTAAGTACTACTACTGTACTCTCCGCCAGCTCCGACCTGAAGTTGACTCGCTAACGATCCAAACTCGCAAATTGTTTCGCTTCATTTCCATCAACTCTGATCTGATTTGCTATCGTTAGGTTAAGGTGCTACTTGCTGGTGCGATGATAAAGAGTTTAGCCTTTTCTTGCATGAACCGACCACGACGGCGCGGCGTCGAGCTGAATATGACTGAGAGATCCTGTTGTGCGAAGCACGTGTCTATACGGTGAAAAATGGTTCGCTACTCGTTACACACCTTCTGCGTAGCCAACTCATTTATCTAGATTTTTCAAACTAGTATTTATCAAAAGCTAAATTTCTCGATGAAAGTATTGATAGAAGGGTGCTGTGAATGAGCCTGAACTTTGCTAAAAAGCAAATTGACTTGCATAATAATAATGTTCAACCGCTACTTGCATAATATTCTTGTTACGATGCTAACCTTGAAAAATCATTATTTTGATCTTCAGTTGAACTAGTACCATTTATTTACCTAAGATGACTATCTCCTCTTCTGGTGTAAAATTTACCTTTCCGATAATTACACCTCTAATGAAGGCATTTCACTATTTGAACCATGATATAAATCAAATGTGTGTAAAAATGGAGCTGTGAACATAGCACTAATTTAAGTTTTAGTGGTAGTAGTACAGGAAAGATAACGGAAGGGTTTTAAAAGATATGTAAACACGAAACGATTTGCTACCTCTACCTGTTAAGTAGGCATGCGTTAGGGATTAGTAGTTATCGAATCCTTTGCAAGGTAAGATATTTTTCCCAGATAGACGCAAGAAATCTAGTAGCGTTCAATTGAAAATGGACCTTGCTATCAAGTTGGTAATCAATGTCTCATCTTTCACGTTGCTATAGTGCAATGACCAAAGAGTATTTAAATCACCAGAGTAATTTGAAAGCTGATATGGATACGATACGAAATGACCTGCAGATGAGGTATACTACCATTTCGTTGGAATACATATGCAATTATTGTTATTTTTATATGCTATTTAGGCCTGTTAGAAGCTTTCTCGATGACTCGTACCTTGTAATTATCATCTGCGCTAGAGCTCTGTTAGAGCTACTCATAAATGCAAATACAGTGGGTTATCATATCATATATATATATATATAATATAGTATGCATGCATAGTTTTATTGAATTGAGTTTCATTCGATATTGGGTGTTCATTTCATGAGCCGCCACGCTTGGCAAAAATAAGTCGACCCAAACGTTAGCTAGCATTCATAATAAAAACGACGAGCATGTCAAAAAGTGTAAATGTCAAATGTTATTTAGCCTATCTCCTCCTCAGTCAAATAATCCCTTCCCTTTTTTTGCGCCTATATATTGTATTGCATTGTCCAATATCCACACATACACATACACAGAGAGAATCGCACAGTCCACATATTATTCATCATCCATCCACCACTTCACGAATTAGGAGGCTCGCCAAGAGAGAATTGATGGTTTATTACGTAAAGATAATTGCCCCTAAACTGTGTCAAGTGACAAGTGTGTGAATTCATAAAGGATTCTTTTTTCTCTTGTTTTTCAAACTTGCTCCTTTTTACATTTCAAAGTCTCTACCTGAAAGGAACGACGACGACGACGACGAATCGACTTTATTTATTTTTTTTAGCTCAACTGGCTTTGCGAATGCCGTGATATACTGACTGAATGTTATAATATTATGCCGTGCCGTTATAGTTGGAGTTGCATGTTTGATGAGCTAAATATACATAAATGAATGACATGCATGCCCATGCCCACAACAGAAACAGTTACTATATTATGCATCATCTTATGACAATTATCTGTGTTTTGTACAAAGTAAAACCACTGTTCCTTTCATTATAGATGAGAGTTTTCGCACTCTTTGTGATTCAAAGGATGGGAAAATTCATGTCGAAGAGTGATAGGGTTGCATCATTTCATGCACGATATTTAAGATTATATAATATGTACGCTTGAAGTTTAACAGTCTGGGAAATAATTACCTGTCCCTTTTATTGTTTCAACTAAACCTACTCCAACCGCTATAATACAGTTATTATTATATAATACCGAGGAATATGGAGTAGGTGGATGTGCGTAGCAAAGTTGGACGTGACCCTGGTAAACTTAGCTAAGGTCACGGGTGTCATCATCACGATGATCGTATTTACCTACTACTACTGCTTTGTTGGAGACCGTATAAGCCTCTACACAACCTACAACTCTGATGATGCTGGTCGCCGTTAAGTTAACTCGGCTACTACAACGCTATATAAGTCAATGCGGTAGGGTCTCTGCGCTTAAGTACAACTAACTGACACAAAAAATTGTGTTGACTTGATTACTCCTCTACTATATGTTTGTCGCTATTGCGAAATTGATGCAATGTTTGTTTCTCATTGAAGAGGAAATTACTCTGATTTTTACCACTTGTGTTTTATATTCCTTGAAGAGGTATAGGAGGAGGTTGAAGAGGAAATTGTGCCTAGCTCTTACATTAGAGGAGGGTCAATTTGAGCAAAACTCGGATTCAGTTCAAAGCCACATAATTACGCAATGTTATGATAGTGATTCATTTTTTACACTAGTTCATTTGATTTACTAGTTGGTGAACTTTGTTCGTGCAAATTTTGCAAGGGTGAATTTTATTTGGGACATTTGTTTGATTCATTTTGTTATTGTTGTCAGTTCCGTGAAAAACTAGCGTACGTACACAACAACTGCAATAAATGTGCTCATATGACGGGATCACATAAGGTAATACATTATTCCACAAATTGCCACAGGTGCAATATGTAAAAAAGTAAAATGAATATTATGCATGCAGGGCATTCAGATTAAATAATTTGAGCAAATAACGTGTAACATTATGGTAATCAAGTCAGAGATCATTCAGTTTCCATAGCCTTATTCAAATTAGATAATTCCATATTCCACAAAATAACTAATTTTTTTACAAGTAATAGGGAGAATAATGATATGATTTTGTTGAGTTAGCTTGGCGCATAAATTACATACATTACTACGAATTATGTTGATGTCGTGTTGTTGTTGTTGTTGGGTACAATGACAATGAGTGGAGTGCAGTGAGAGGTTACAGGAATTGCATTTTTGAAAAAATGAATAATAATAGTACGGCACACAGCAGTATAGTGCAGTGTGCAGCGGAGTCATTTTTTAACTTGGTTAAATAAACAAACCCAGCCCATGAAAATAACTTGCCGAGTTTGCTAACAACAACGCAATCACTACGAAAGGAGCATGCAAAAATGACCAGCCAGAAAAATGACAAAGCTATTTATTGCTCACAAACAAACTTATTATACCACTTCTAGTAAGTACCTACTCTATTTCTGCCTAAAGATTCAGCAACTAGGTATATGTGGAACACGACGTCTTGGGATTTTATTGGGGAATACATTAATGTGTTCATAACGCATGAACGTGTGTCAAGTCAAAGTCTCTATCGATTACGAATATGTATGTATTACGATGCGAATTTAATAGCGCAAATATGCTAACAACGTTATGTGTTAGGAATCATGGCCATCATCGCAGTCACCGTCACCACCATCATTCTTAAACGACGAGACGCTTCTTGAACAAACAAGTTCGTCAAGTCAGTTTCATTTTATAGTGTTATATAATACCTTCTACATCTCTCTCTAACGTCTTATGTCATACCACTTTCTCTTTCAATTTTTTTTCTTCTTCTAGCAAGTTGTGGTATAATGGTGTAACAATCGGAAACGTCATATATTATGAAGTAGCACTAAAGGGTTGTTTACTTGAGTCGATATTTTTCCCCTCGTACTTATTTGCAAATTTATTAGACCAGACAAACCAGCTGGATTAATGAAATCTTATAAGTGACTAACTGCAATAATGATTTGATAAAATCTAGGTATAAAGGAGGAAGTGAGTTATTATGTTTTAATAGGATGAGACGTATTACTTTCAATGTCCATTATACGATGCAATGTTGTTGATAGACGTTTTATGGACTGCAAAAATGCTATTTAGACATTCTATACCAAATTGTTGTCGTATGGGTTGTTAAGCCTAAGCCTTTCTTAGAGAACCACACCAACGCAACGCGACGCGACTATAGACACGCCACAGTGTACGGTTGACGGAGAGAAAAAAAATCTTTAGAAACCTATTCCTTGCCCCTCCATTTAGTTACGTTAGTGTTTTACTACGTGCTGGCAGGGCTGAGCGAGGCATTTCCGAGCGTGTCAAAATATTATTATTTTGTTTGGATGAACAAACTTTTTTGTTAATGGAAAACGCTAAAAAAATGGCTTTCTGGCTGTTGTCGTCACTGAGCCCATTATGACGCGCGATATGGGGAAGTTGGCCTCAGGATTCAAAACGCAACTAACGCTAATTTCATGTGGGATGCGTCGGGTTTATAGACTGCGTAGGTAGTGTATAGTGGAGCAGGTAACTACTAATTGTAAGAAGAAAAGCTGCGTCCCTAACCCCCGGTTTATAATTACACTTGCACTTTCCTTTAAAGTTCATTGCTGGATCGTGTCCCCTTCTGGGGCAATCATTATTATTGGATGCAATGTACTTGTGCTACTTTTACAACCATCAAAAGACGCTCCTGCTAACACCTTCTAATAATGCTCTTCTCTGGGATTATCCCCTGACGAATAATGAAAATAGTCGACGACATGTCATCATCATCACATCGCCTATCTACGCTACGCAATCACTTCAGGCATCTAGCTATACATCCGGGTCCTCTTCCCCACACGTAATAAAAAAGTAGACAAATCTCTTCCTACAACTTTCATATTGTGTTTAATATGGGACAAAGTTAAGCCTGTTAATGACACTCTTTATCCTTTAACACCGTAGGCGGGTGAGTACTGAAGAAGACAAATCACCTAATGGCAGACAGTAGTTTTGACCTTTTCAACAAACCCATACAAGTTTGTCCCACCTTTCCTCTTTCGTCGATATAATATCAATTAGCAGCTCATCCAGTCAACACTCATACTTCTTTTTTAGACGGATGCATTCCTATACATATGCCCAACAATGTACAATTAATTGCAACTCTTTTGCGAGTCAAATTCTTAGCCGTCGTAATTGAATAGTTTTTTTTTTCTACACGAGAAGCAAACATCAATCAGGAAACGTTCGACTATTAAAAAAAAAGAGGAGGTCGCCCAGAAAATATATCACTAATTTATATAAAATTCAAGCCATTTATTTTTCCTTATTTTGCAACCAGCCAGCAGCCCCAGCATAGTAGTACATCAGTAGAATTTAAAAAGTATTTAACCCATTCATTCTCTCATTTCGTCAAAACACTGTGACTCACAGTGAGTCAGTCATGCAGGCCCTCATTCATCTCTCTATTACACAACAAATAACAACAAAATCTGTAAAGTATCCACACAAGTGTGTGCAGCAGATGCAGATACACGGGATACTTGAGCGAATAAATAAGACAGTGCGATGCAACGCCATTCTCAATCTGCGCGTTCGTTCGTTTTTTTATTTACAAACACTGACAAGGAAGGAGACGACGTTAGTGTGCATACGTGTTTGTTCGAAACAAGTGGAGGAGGAGGAACAAAAATGAGAAACGAGTTTCTTGGCCCTTGCTTGCCATATCACAAATACATTGAAATTGAGACGTTAGCAATAGACCCACACGGCCTTTTCATGTAATCCACAACGCACTACAACTACATAATAATAACGCAACGCAACGGTAAAGCACCACCACCACTACACGAACGTAAACACACACACATTTTTCAATAGTAGTCAAGCGTTTTGGAAATGGTCTAACTAATTATTTCAATATTATCGGCATCATCATCACATCACCAAATGATGATTACGCACAGTCGCAGTTGAATGCAAAGGGAATGCAAAATGTGCAATATCTCATATATATATATCACGATGTGCAAGTAAGTACTTAAGTAGTCGTATAGGTATAGGTAGCCTTGTTTGCAATGCACTTTTTCATTCCCGGTGTGTGCTCCAACCAAAACGTGCATAATATGTTATGTTACTTACCGTTGTGTATGACCACAACTTTGCTGGCGAACTTTATCTTTATCGCATCAGTCTTTACGGTAACGCTCAAATTTGTCAAACCCACCACTGCTCCAATATGGATCTCCTAATCTGATCCTAATGCAAAATTTGTATCGGGTGTCCATCCACCACCACCACCACCACCTACCATATCACTTGCAATATCTCTCACTTGAATGCAATGCAATGCAATAATAATCTGTCTCTCGTTGTGTGTGTGTAATAATCAACAAACATGATTTTTTTGTATTTCTGGTTTTCCTCGCTTCAAGATTTTCGTTAATATTCGTGAGCATTGTTGAAAACTAGGGGGTATATATTGTGTGGAGTCGAGTGGAGTGGCTATATAAGAGTCAGCACTTCAGCAGCTCTATTTATTGCTATTGCTATATATGCATGTTTGTATGAAATTAATGTTGATGCAATCGCAAGAGAGCGTAATTGTTCTTGAGAGTATTTATGAGGAGGGCTAGTTAGAATGTGTAATAATAACGCCAATACGAAAATGATCTCAAAAAGTAAAGAAAATGAAGGCGTCGTAGGTATATTGTTGTTGGATCCCTTTAATTCCTCTGTTTTAACATTTTGGCAACTTAAAATCCTTACCTTAACATGTGTATTATTATAATATGGTTGGTATTGGTATGATGCATGCATGGAATGGACTCTTTTAGTTAGTCTTGATTTGATAACTAAAAAAATAATAATCATTAGCTTTACGAGTATTTAAGTGGACAATGGAGCTAAGCGGCTAATGTTGTCAGAGAAGTGATTTGTGTGTGTTGAGTAAATATATTAAGCCGGATCCATTTTTTGTACTACTACTAGATTGCGTTATACTAGGAAGGTGAGGAGAGGAGGCAGAGTTGCAATCTAGAAATCTAAACTTGATCTTTTTTTTGGTATAATTTTCGCTTAAATTTAATAAATAGAACAGTAATGCACACCACACAGATATGGAGTGCACATGATATAACGCAATAAAAACAACGTTGTTGTACCTCTACTTCAGTAGTTTTTACTCTCCATCGTCGTCGTCGTCGTCGTCGTCGCCTCTGTACGAGACTTATATTGCGTGTTTTCGCGAATTTTGCAATTTTCGTTCACTTATTGCATTATTAGAGTTTCATGCTAAGCTTGCATATTAAATCTACGTTTTTTCTCTCTTCGATTGTTGTGAATCAAGTAGGAGATAACTGAATTTATATAACGTCCAAGAATGAGATGCTTCATGCTCTTGACTTCAATACCAGGTTAACTAGCATCACGCATTGCGTATGTTATATTATGAGTCAGTCATCAGTCTTCGTCGTCCTATCCTATTCCAAAACACAACAGAACAAAATTTCACATAGGAGGTAATACGAAGAAAAATGTGTTTGACATTGTTTTACGAGCCCCATAATGTGCACACATTATGATACAAGATTAACGAATTGTTTTAACTTGTTCAGAGCAAAGATTGCAGGTTTTGGTCCAACCACACATCACACATGCATTGGCCCATTATGTGCAATCAGACTCAACTCATAATATTGTCTTTTGCTCTTGTACACTCGCCAAAAAATTATGTTGGACACTAAGTGTGCATTTTATGCCTGTGTGTGTGATGATTTAGTTTTGGTACCTGTGCTGTGTCTTCGAGACGAACGAATTGTGCTGCTCTCCGCAAATACTCTTTTGCTTCTTGCATGGCATGCAAAAATGCATGTATTTGTGTGGCGATTAAGTGCTCTTTTTTAAAGTGATCATTATGTGAATGGAGTCGTTGTTTGTTGTGCTGTAGGTAGCATGAATTGTAACGTAACGCACTAATTGATTGTGATTTCGTGCTTAACTAAACCATGTTTTTTTATTATTGTTGTTGTTGTTGTGAATTACAGTGCACCGAAAACTCACCACCAGAGTGTATTATCGTCCCTCCGGCGACAGGGTTTTCAAATAACAAGTAATCATGAGGCTGACACTCGTTGTATTATTAGCGGCCGCGGGATGGCTTGCAGCAGTGAATGCAGTTCCGGTGTCCTTCGACCTGGGTGACTCAAAGGATGGTTCAGATTTGCTCTCTCAATCAGAATTCACACAGACTAGGTTACGTCGCGCAGATGACAACAAGTCGCCCGCGTCCTCCTCATCCTCCGGTTCCTCGACGACAACTTCGTCCGAGAAATCAGATACTGCTGTGGCCGCCTCCAGTACTGAACAAGTTGCTCAAGCCAGAGAAGTAAGTTGAATATTGCCTCAAAGGAGTAAAACTCTTATATTGATTCCACCGATAAAAAAATAATGTCTCTAAAAGCAATGAAAGTTTTTTGAGATTTGATTAAAGATAGTCTCTAGCATGATGCCCCAACAATGGCAAATTATAGTGTTTTCAAAGATACGAACAAGAGGGGAAGACTAGCACTTGGACACAAATTACAATGTCCCCACACCATTCATATAATTAGGGAGACCTACACCTGTGTTTCTCTTGAAGATAACAAGCTTATTCCTTGGTAATTAGTTTCATCCATGACAAAAATAATTATACGGGTGGAAGCGAGATAATGGCAGGGTTGGTGGTTATACGCCTTATCGTGCACTAATGCTATCTCTCTTCTGTCGGTTTTTCTATACAACCAATATATGAACCACGACATTTTAATAACTGCTACTGCATTTCTAAGCATTTGACATGTGAAAATTCCCTACAAGAAAGAGCGACCTTTACCTACTTGGTCTGAGCAAAAACTCTGCTGCTCTTTTTTTAATGATTTATATTCCGCTAGGGAATGACATTACTCCTTCTCAATTTAAAATTCCAAACGATATGTATCGTTTACTTGAGAATTTATATATTTTACTTGACTCATTCATTCATTTTAGAAAAAAAAGACAAAATCAAAGGTTTTCGCGTGTAGGCTAGGCTAGGCAAGTCTCCCATCATCAACAGTAATTTCCCTGTGCACCATATGTAGAATAATAATACTTAATATGCCGGTCAATTGAATGTCACTGCATGTAACTAAGGCATAAAAAAGTTTGTATTCCTGTTGTAGTTCAACACAGAAGCAGTACAAAAACTAAACAATCTACTGAGGATGATAAATAATAATACTACGGTTGTTGTGGAACATTTTTGCTAGGGTACTGCTGCAAAAAAGGAACAAGTAATTGGATTATGGAAGCTTCTCACTCCATCCCCATCCCCTCGTGTGCAAAAGCACAAATAATGTTAAACAGTAAAATATAATTTTTCTGTGACTTTTGCGGCCAAAGGTTGTGAGAGTGGCAGA
Organism: Dicranocentrus wangi; assembly: GCA_036850665.1. NCBI lineage: Eukaryota > Metazoa > Arthropoda > Collembola > Entomobryomorpha > Entomobryidae > Dicranocentrus > Dicranocentrus wangi. The sequence goes on from JAANSN010000214.1 coordinate 12,528, forward strand.
AATTGTGGACTGTTCTCAAATCACATAGTTTGTGATTGTTGCCTACACACGAGGATCATTATTAAATGCATTTTGCATGGTTGTTGCAACCTAACATGCAAGCGTAGATATATAGTATGATACTTTGGTAGTGAAAAAAAACAACATATTATTTCGTATATATATAATATATATATTTCAGTAATTTGAGAAGAGAAGCTGAATAAGTTTTTTTCCCCGTTAAAAATAGGGCATATTGCATGGACACGAGAATATGGATTTCTCTCCTCTCCTTTTTCGCGTTTTTTGTGGTTTTACACTTAAGAATGTGGAGGATGACGGGCCCAGAAGAAGTCAGATAAAAAACCATGTCTGCCATGGTCATGAAATAATTATGAAAATAGATCAGTGTCTAAGCCCCCTTGCACCTGTTTGCAGTGAAGGAGCTTCTTGTGTTCGTATCAGAAGCCGACACGACGATTACGTCAATAATTGCATAGATATTCATAAATTAGAGTAAATCGTTATCCTACTCGTGTGTCAATTCAAGTGACTGCAGTAGTCTGCATTAGGGATCGTCGTGTAATAGTTAGCCGGTATTTTTTGTTACCATGTTATAAAAAATTGAATGAATCTGGGTAACTAGTAGACACAGTCTTTGGGCAACCGCCGCCGCCGCCGATAGTCGATAGTACTCAGGTGGTGCAGCAGGTTACTTAGGTATCTATATTTCAACGAATATGCAACATGCGTAATGTATCAAGTTGGAGCCTATTAAAAGAAAAAAAAGAAAGAGGGTGCACCTCCCAAAAAAAAAGTAGTTGACTATAATTTCAGATTACGATGACAGATCAAGCGTTCAGCATCAACACTGTTTTTTAAGTGTTGGATCCATAATCAAGAAAATGGAGTTTCATAACAATGCATAAACAGCCTTTCATTCTGGGAATTAACAAGTAGTGGTCAATGATGGAGTCAAAGGATAATCAGGGAAAAAATGGTCGACAATATGTGTACCTTGCCTATTGCTGCTGTCTGTCATTGTCATACTGTGAATGGGGCAGGATTGGCTTCATGTAAGAGACAGGCAGGGGTAATTTGGGGAATCATGCCAAGCCCATATCTAGTAGAGAGATTATCAGAGTATTTTTTTATCTGTATTTCTTCGCAAAGATCAAGTGGACAATGTAGCAGATTTTTTTCACAGGTGAATGTATGCACTCATTATTTTTTATAGGATGATATCGTTGACGTTTTACGAGCTTTGAATTTGCCTGAAGACTTTGCTGATGCAGCCCCTTCAGCTTCCAACAAAAATTCAAAGTCAGACTCTGCCAACGAGATTCCTTCGACGAGCGCAAGCAGAATTAGTCCCGCTGATCCCACCATCCCATCTCCGGCAGCGGCTTCGTCAGAAACCTCCATGATGGCCTCGGTCTCACCCCGGATTGCCAGACAGTACTTCATGACTGGAAATGCCATGTTGGATAAAATCATGAACTGCCCTTGCCAAAAGGATCAACTCAATGCAGTTGGTGTCAAGGGGGTTGAGTACTCAAACCAGCCAAATCCTGCCATTTACCGTGATCCCCCATACGGACCAAACAACCTTGGACCTGGCGACGTTATCGCCACCAATTTGAAGAGCGTTGGAGGCACAACTGGAAACGTTTTCGGACAATTGATCAGGCTCATCTTGGGTCTTCCCAATTTAGCATTGTCTTTGTTGAAACCACTCGTTGTTGGAGCTGCTGACACACTGGCTCAGACTACTGATGCTGCCGCAGGTGTCACCCAACAGGCTGCAAAGAGTATCCCAGTTGTAAGTCAATCCTCCTCAATCCACAACATGATGCATGCAAAAATGGCGTTTTATTAACATTAACTCCAATTTGAAATGCCTATCGAACACGATTTAGCATTGATTGAATCATCGCAAGTATTTATCTGCTTTCTTGCAATTTGCTCTTTCTTTGGCAAAAAAATGTTTGTTTCTATGTACCATGTTGGCTATACCCAGACATACGGAACGGAAGTTAGCATTTGAAAATTACTCAAAAAACGGCTAGTAATTACTAATTGGTCAAATATTAAAAATTTCTCTACACATTCGTATTCTATTCGCGCAAGTTCATGAGACCTCCCAAGCAAGATGGGAAGACTCTATAATTCTGTTCTAAAATACTAAACATTTCTATGAAAATGTGTAACGATGATGAGAGGGATATATACCTATACTATGTATGTACAACGTTACGTAAACTTTTTTTTTCAATCCTTCGTCGGCCATACACCATATATATCAGATTCGATCAAATCCTTTACACATTCAACAGAAGAATATATATAAATGTGAAGAAGCATATATTATCATACTCACAAAAGTGTATCCTTCAACCCCTTCCCAGTAGTGATCGTAATAATATTTTTATATATATTTATTTAGTACTTTTTTTGCATATTATCTTTCTCTCTGCACAAGCCATGGTGGTGGTGGTGGTGGTGGTGATCGCCATGCACATACGAACGACGCCTGCCAGTCTACAAAAAACTGAAAGTTGTTCCCTTTCTAGTAATAAAAACTCATTTTGATAACCTCAACTTCAAATATTTTTTAGCTCGTCGTAGCGAAAAAGGGAAGTGTGCAGCAGAGTAGACAGCAAAACAAAATTCAACCAAGTTTAACAAAGAATCATTATTTGCAAACACACAGCCCAACTATCTATGCAGCAGATACAGTATTTTAAGTATATCGGTAGTAATGAGCATGAGGGCAGGGAGTTGTTTTATTTTATACACACTGTGCTAAAATGTGTAAAACAAGATGTACCAATGTTATAAGCAGTTACAAGTTTACACTAAACGTAAAACGTGTATCAGAAAAGTACTTTGAAATACTCCGTGAGTAAGTGAGTGAATGAGTAGGGTTTATTTTGTATGATTTTTTTAAACTTTAAAACAAAAACACTATTTTATTCCTCAAGGGATTGAAAAATATGTGGAGCAACGCCGAGAATCTTATTGGCCGTAAAAAAGCATTCATGAATTCATCCTATATGTTGTTGTATGAATGTGCATGTAAATTATATGCCAGCTTATTTCGTTTTCGTTTTACAGCAGAGAGTCGTCCGTCAATGCAATATAATAGGTAATAATAATAATATGGACAACGAGTTGATGATGTTTGAGTTGTTGGTTTCGTTCGTTGTATTGTGAGCTGATCAATAATAAACTTTGAGGAATAACTTACGGGTTCAATTACCTAAGTTCAAAGATGTAAGATAGGCAGTAATGGAGTGTATTTTTGTTAAAATTTTTATCTACGTACATGTGGATTGCTTTATTATTATTATCATATGTCTTGCTGATTGGAATGGAGGACTGGGCACGCCTAAACCAGAGGCTGTTTAAAATATTATATTTGCTTGACATCTTTTTAAACAAAAAAAAATAGACGTCGAGCACTTGAGTTGAGAGCAGAACTGCGCGTGGTGTTGTTACTCTCATTAAATATGCGAAATTTTATTGATAGATTTTCAGTCATTACTGACGTGTGCCATTTTCTTGAAATTTGCTTGCTATTATGCGCTGAAGCTATGCCTGGCTTATGCTTGAAAAAAGTAGAAAGCAGCTCATGATGATGATGTGCCACTGACCAAAGTCACCTAAAAATACGTGTTGAATAATAATATGCTGTATTGTGTGTGTACCATCGTATCTAGGCCGTGAGGTCAGGTGCCCTTGTGCTGAAGAAACTTCTGGAAACCGTTGGAGACGTTACTGGAGGATTGTTGCACGTCTTGTCCAACTTGGTAGCTTCATTGGCCGCTGCAAAGACCAGCTTGTCGGGAACTCTGCCATTCGCCTTTGACATTTTGGGAGATGTCAGCGGTCGTGTCTCGCAAACGGTGGGAACTGCAGTCGACTGGGTCTCCGGAACTAAGGAGATTCTCGCCTCAGGAGTCATTCAAGCAGCCAAGACTAAGTCGAACCTTTTCTCAGGTCTTGTTGAGGGAACGAAAGGATTCGGAACTGGACTTCTCGAGGGTATTAAATACGGAGTTAACGACGAAGCCCCACCACAGCAAGAGGCTGGATGGAAGCGTTAACTTAAAGTCATTCCTATTAGTACTTGTAGTACATTATTTTTTAGTAAAACACAACTGAAGAGTCCATATTAATAATAATTATATACTATATACTTCAAATGTAAAGTTCCACTAATTGTGTACCTCCTTTTTATATAGATGTCATACAATACACTACATATACGTACATATAGATAGATTTGATCTTACGTTTTGTTTGAATCAGGAAATGCCACATTATTTTACATGGCTAGTTTTCGTATTACTATATACGTATTATTACTATACAATATAATAATCGTCCTTGTTAAGTACTGTGCTGTTGTGAGATGTTTTTTTTAATGGAACGTAAGAGTACGAGTTTTTACATGCAGTTATATTATTACTTTTTTGTATCTTTGAAAGTCAAAATTTGACAGCTCAATTACTATTTTTGTAACAACTCTGTCCTTTCCGGTTCTTACTCAACCGCAACTATTGTAAAAAAAAATAATCTGATTTATATCAAAATCTCCAAATTGATAATAATTTTAAATTAGTTAAGCGATCATTTTCCATTTTAACTATTTTATATGTAGTAGGCATGTATATTTTTTTCCTTTAGTTTACATAGACGTAAAGTCTCCCTCTGTGCCGAAACTTTTGTTGGTTAAAAGCTCTCCAACATCATCTTCTTAACTTATATAGACAATCATAGTCAGAAAAGAAAGGTAAATTTTCGGAGGAGCAGGGGATATATTGACCTTGAAATTGGCAAAAGTGCAAAACAAAAAATAATAATACTCTATGCAATATTTTCATTGTCAATTTATCCACTACTCCGAGCGACACAAGAACAACTTATTGCAACAACTGAAACATGATATGATGATGATGATCATCATCATCGTCGTCGTCAAGAATGATGTGGGCTTGCTCTTAACCTTCAAATTAAACTTTTAGTTCGTAGGATGGTTCAAGGTTTTAAATATCATAAACCTTCGACGTACTTTTAGTTATACAGAAACTTCTGTGCAAATAAAAAATCCCTATTTTTCCAATCTTTTTCCGTTTCTCTCTCTGACTGTGTAACTTCTTTGTTGTTTGAGAGGGTACGTGTCACTAAGAATTATTGTGAAAAGTGTGTTGAGAGCTGATGATGAGAGTCCAATTTGAAATCAAGGAATTGAATTTGATGATGCAAGAGTGTGTATAATTTGTTTATTGTTTTATGAGATGAGAATGGACTTTGACTACCCCTCAGTCAACTCAATCATGTGATGTAGTAGAGTACTATTATTAATGCTAGCAGGTAGCAAATATAGTCGTATAAACATATAGTGTTTAGTAGTTTTTTTGTAAAAGAAGAAAAATGTTTAATGTTTCTAGGCTAATAAAATATTCCTAATGTTAGTTGTTAGACAGAGATGTATTTTAGTCGAAGATGAAAATGAGAGTTTTTGACGACGACGAGCTACACACACGTGAAATAGAAAACCTAAAACGACTTATAGTTTTTTGTGAGGCGTTATGATCTTCTTTGTACTATTTTAAACTGTTTGCGTGATAATCTATATACACGACCCAGTCAACAACGTTGTCAAACATTTTTTCCCCGAATATGTGCTGGTGGTTGGTGGTGTACGACAGTAGTACGACTTTCATATGAAGAAAACAACTTTAACCAAAATCATGATTTCTTTTTACATAAAAAATATGGAGGTTTCAGTCTAAAATACAATTTGTAATAGAGATAGACTAGATCGATGGGCAGCTATAAGGATATAACAACTTTTCCCCATGTTAAGTTTATGAAGGTTGGACGTTGTGGTGTGTCAAGGAATTTGAAGCCGGGGAAAGGGTTATATCCGTAAAAAACTGTTTTTAGATTCTGCAAAAATATTTTACATAATATTAATTATGTCATTCTGTATTACATGTTGTTCGTCGCTGGTCCGCCGTAAAGTTTTTTCTAGTAATACAGAGACTCACATTTTATGATTTGAATGTGATGTAAAAAACATGTCTTGCGAACATGAATTGATTTACATGAAAGTTATTATTTTTGTAATTCGTGAGTAATGACAACTATAGCGTGCAATAAAATATATACAATGAACAAAGGATTTGTTTTTACTTTTTATTGTTTTACACCACCATGTCCAATAAACCGTTCGCATCGTAGTTCATGGGATATCATAGTAATATGCACTTTTGCCAGCAGCAGTGGCGTTGGCGTTAATCAATAATCATCGATTTAATCATCAACTGCAAATATCAGTTTATCATTTTTATTCAAAAAACATCAACAATTTATTTTGTCAACTAGTGACCACTTGATTATCTTGACAATAGTCAAAAAGCTTACATATTATATATTGGGGGCAAAAGCAGTACACATCAATTATCAAACAATACTCAAATATATATTTTTTCGTTTCACTAGATGCATACTGATTCCACCAAACACAAATTAGACTAACTTTCTTCTTAGTCACTATATAAACAGGTATATCACAAATTAGACCTCTTTGGAGTCTAACGTGTGTGGAAGATGGCTTTGTCTGTTGACATGATAGTTACGAAGCATGCCAGTTTAGCTTACTATAGAGTTTATCATATTATACAGCTAATTTTAATTTTTAATTTACTTACTGCCTCCGTGTTTTACAAAAATTATTTTTTGCCATATCAAGACCGTGTACATGGAATTTTCTAGCTACTCACATGTCAATCTCGATCACAATTGTTATTACAGAAGACAAACTTCATGCATTATTATTATTATTATTATTATTATTGTCATATTTTTATATGCCATATCAAGACCGTGTACATGGAATTTTCTAGCTACTCACATGTCAATCTCGATCACAATTGTTATTACAGAAGACAAACTTCATGCATTATTATTATTATTATTATTATTGTCATATTTTTATGCATGCTCATTTCCAAACTTTTTTTTTATTTTCTCAAACCACACAGGCCGCATACTCGACGGCTACTACTAATTCAACGTAGGCTCGAACTCGCTAAATGTAATTACTGTAAATTATTATTTTTACCCTAACTCTACTTAAATAGTTTAACTATTATATAGGTTTACCAGTCATTTATAAAAAAAATTGTTAAGACACCGCATCCCGAAAGTAGTTTTTCGTTTTCCCATATATGGATGATGACATTGACAATAGAAATAACATTGGAGGAGTGCTGAGAAATTATTATAGAGCGTCATTCATTGATGCTGACGCCTATAGTCATCCCCAAAACACTGTCCTCCTACCTACCTGCTCCAGAAAATTAGTGTGATTTTAATGAAACATGAAGGACAAAGAGGAAATTTGATTTTTCAAAAAGCCATGTTACGTTACAATGACCCATAAATTAATTAGAGGAGAGGATTAAAAATACTCGTTCAAAAAAATTTACAAATACAATTTTACACTCTTAAATAGCTAATACCCCATTTTGCATTACTGCTGAATAAAAATACCACTCGTTATCAATTATATAATGTTTGGGGAAAAAAAACGTTCGTTTTGGGAGGGCAAGAAATATTTATATATATAAGTAGTTGATCAACCATTATTATTACTGCATATGAAAAAGGAAGCAAACAAAAAATCTCGTTTATCGTGTCTGTATTGTCGAGATTTGAAAATCACCTTCACAAAGGGATGCATATGATAATAATAATATTTATAATGTTACTTTTTGTTCTTCACAAACAAAATCCTCACAATTATCCATAAATGCAATTATATAAAAAAAAGGAAACATCTTACTTTGAACAAAAATCGCTCACAATCATACTCCAGGCACGTACACAGCTTATTACATAACTTTAAAAAAAATCATGTCGGGCAGGGGTCAGGGGTTATAACATTTTTTTACACGGCTTGGCTTGGGGACATTTTTTCTTCCTACTATGGAACATTATGTATGATTTTCCTGATAAATATACTCACCATGTTATATTATACCATAATAATAACTCTGTCATCATCATCATAACATCATCTTCTTCATCACCAGTGAGCTGAACTCACCACACATGTCAGTGTCAGTAATTTAGTAACTTATTGTACCATTGCATTCATGCAACGCAAATACTGACATTGTTATACAGTTGTAGTTTAGTAGTAGTACGCACGCACCACCTTCATCATCATCAATCATCATCATGACACACAAGTGTTACATGCACCATAACACACATTGAGAATTAATAACCTACTATAATACATTATTATTATAAAATGCCTTAATTTATATACTAGTTTTTTTTAAAAAAAAAAACCTATGTTACTAATAATTAGCAATTCAAGATCCTAAATTCTACCGGTTGCTTGCTATACAATTAAAAACTCTACATCTATCTGTTGGATTGTGTTACTCATGTAATACATTTAAAGCGATGCCACAATCAACATCAGAAAGGTTCCAAAGTAGCACGCTTTGATAAGTTTAATGGCACCCTTGTTTGACGAACAAACTAAAATAATATATTAAAGACAATGCTGAGGAAACAGTTTTTGCAGGATTTGCAGGCAGGATGATATCATTATTATTACATATTTTAATATTACATACTTAATAGCTTTTTGTTGTTGGGAATCGGAATGTCTTCTTCAAGACTGCCTGGGATAGTAGTAGCTTGTAAACTCGAATTTGTAAGCACTGTTTAAGGCTGATTTTTTTTTTCAATTCAATCACCAGGGAAGTAAAATGTAACAGGCGAAAATTGTAATTATTACAATCCCTTCTCATTTTCATCTCATTTCTTTGTAACGTAAATACTTTCACTTTTCTGTCCTATCTGGCATTTTTGGTTGTTTCTTGGATAAAAGTGGAGGTGGTTTGAGATTGTATGTAAAAAAAATTATGGACGTCCTTAAAATTAGCTGACGCTAAATTAAATTAGCCTTAAAAATCCTACAGGCTGTAAAATTCTGGCCATTAACAAAGAGAATTCTTCTTTCCTTCCTTCTATATAGCTATAAAAAAAACTCGAGCAGCAATCGTGGTGTACATCTTTTTCTGTTTTTTTTACCTAAAATTGAATTAGTAGTATTGAACTAGTACGACGCTAGAAATTCGAGACAAATAATAATGTAGTAATAATAAACTACTGACAATGTACTGCATTGCAATGTGTGTGAGTGAGAATTGAGATTAAGTCCTCCTCCTGCTACAGCCTAGTATAATTTTCATTCATAAGTTTCATTTATCTGTTTTCTTCTCAAGTCAATACTGACGGGATTTGCTAAAAAAAAGGACCTCTTATATGAAAAAGTAATAACAGTCTTTAAAGTGGTCAAGAGTTAATCATATTCGTGTTCACTAGTGAATTATTGCTAATATTAGAAAGGTTGGTGATGAGTTACAGTTTTTTTTCCTGTTTTTGTTTTTCAATTTCCACAGATATATCAGATCAACCTACACAACTAACAAAAAAAATTATCATTGTTTACTCATTAGTAGTCGTTGGGTTTGAGCCCCTTGAATCATGTTTTGAAAAAAAAAATCCTTCGAATGGTTATAGTATACTGATTGAGCAGTTAAATATAGTTAGTTAGAGAGAAAATTGGTCCCAATGGGTATCAACAAATGATTTCACATGAGGCACACGAAATGAATACTGCTGCTTTGTTTCTTCCCACTGTCATCATATTATACGCAACTACTTAAGGCCAATAATAATGTGTAATGCAAAAAAAAAATCTACTAATAATACAGAATACAACTTTTTGTGTACGTATAAGCATTAAAACTAGTGTTCACTTTTTGTCCTCTAATAATAATTAGCTACTTAAATAGGCTCAGTTCATCTTTTTCTAGACGTTATTGCTGCTATCATTTTTCGAAGCATTGGTTCCGGTTGGCACTCTCTTGGGTCACACTCCATCATGCCTGTGGCACCGCACCTGTAAATGTGATGAAATACGCCAAACCAATGATGAGACTTGCACGCTGAGGTACACCTCTGGGAAATACGCAATATTTGAAAATTCAATAAAAATTACCTGCACTCTAAGCAGGGACCTGATGTGGATGTAATGACTTGTCCAGTCTCAAAGTATTCTCCTTGGATTTCACATCCTGGACCAGATGGAACACTACCCGTCATGCCGGAGCCCGACTGGCTGCCGCCCGATGCACCATTCACGATCTGATTGTGATAATAGGAAGGAGGAAATAGGGGTGGTGGGGTGGTGTGATTACCGTTGCCCACGGGACACTCATAACGGGGACAGCAAAAGCCTGGAATGGGCTCCTCATAACAACCAGGTATGGGAGGGGGACAACTTTGCTGAAGACAAATAATGTCCCCACGGAAGCAGAAGCAAAAGTCACAGGGATCTTCACGGGGTATCTGTTGGGCGGACATGTACACCCTCCCGTCAAACAGACAAGCTCCACTGGACATGGGAGATGGTGGTGTTGACGTGGTGGGATAGGGCCATGGGGCAGAGGACGGTGTAACTGTGGTCGTTGTCGTGACTGGGTACTGACTTCCTGGAGGAACGGATGACGATGACTGCTCTCCCTCGGGGGCAAGATCAGTTCCTGAACTATCCATTTCAGGAGCATAGCTTGAGCTTTCGATGATGTCTTGAATATCGTTTGGCCTTTCCGACGTCGTCGTTGTACTGCTGGATACGTCGTGACTATCAGATTGACTGGAGGAGTCAGTGGAGGAACCCTCTGACGCCTCTGGGGCACTCGTGGATGCGGAAGGAACGTCTGTACTCCCCACACTCTCTCCAGGTTGATCATGCACTGGACCAGAGATGTCTGTGGTGGATTCCGTAACTGGCCTTTCAGAACTGTCTTGAGACTGAGACACAAGATTTTCTGAGGAGGTGGTGCTCGATGAGTCAGGGGTATGGGCGGATTCCGAGGAAGCTGAAGCGTCCGAGCTGGCCTCCGTACTACTAGCTGGTTCAGGTGTAACGGTGACTACAGAGTCATTTCTGTCGCCGAAAGGTGGCTCAGGGGTAACTGTAACTCCAGACCCTTCTGTTGTGCCTACAAGTTAAAAAAAAATAGGAGCACGCAATATTAGTGAGGGCTTTTAATGTTCATAATGGCTTATTATCCTTAGCATTTAATCCAAAATTTAAGTGAGCATACCACAGTCATATTCAGGACAACAAACTCCGGATCTGTAGACTGGTTTACAATCAACGTAGTTGTGCGGAGGTGGTGGGCAGTGCACCAGGAGACAATGAACGATGCTGTTTTTACATGCGCACGCAATATGACAAGGTGTTGTTGGAGGAATGCTGGATCCGTTTCTGTAGGTTTTTCCTTCCACAAAACAGGATCCTTCCCCGGGCACATTGGAGCTGTCCGTAGAGTCATCGTCTCCAACACTTGCGCCAGATTCCGTCGATGTCGACAAACCACCATCTTCAACCTTTTCAGTAGAAGATATCATTGTTACACCGCTCTCTGGGGCTAAGGACACGGGTTGCTCGGTTGTAATGCCTCCCACTTCAAGGCCGCTAGCGGTACTGCTGTGTTGTTCTCCTGGCACAACTCCCTCCGTTGTAACACCTTCCTGACCATGTTCAGCAACGTCAGAAATGCCACTGGCTGGTGTGCTGCTGGAGAAAGAGTCAGAATCTGGGCGACTGGTCGTCACAGCATCACCGTCTTTGTCGCCTTGAGTTGATGAGCCCATAGTTCCATCTCCACTTTCCGGTTCGTCTTGGACACCATCTCCAGCGGGTCGCTGTGTTGTAACAACGCTTCCATCCTGAGATACTCCCGATTCATCTACGGCAGGTCGTTGCGTTGTAACAACGCTTCCATCCTGAGATACTCCTGATTCGTCTTGGCCAGCGTCCCCGCCAGGTCCTTGTGTAGTAACACCTCCATCATGTGATACTCCGGCTTCCGTTGAAGAGATGCCACCCTCTTGGCCTGTCGAGCTTGAGGATACATCCGGACTTTGAGTTGTGACGTCAGGAGTGACATCATCAGGATGCTTAATTTCCTCACTGTCCTCAGGAATTTGGGTTCCCGTTTCAGGAGTCGACGTTGATTGGGAAATACCATCTGGTACAGACGTAGTTGGCATAACCTGGTCTTTGGTATCTTGGCCAGGAGCTTGCCCACCAGGAGCAACTGTGGTTTGAGCACCTTCATCGTCGGCGGATGGTGAAGAATCTGGTCTGGAAGTCGGGCTTGGGGCGCTAGAGTCCTGGACTGATGAACTTGTTGAGGAATCACTGGAAGGTCCACTGGTGGATGACATTTGCTCTCCTTTAACACTATCGTGGATTTCTGGGACGACAGTTGTTCCGGGAGCATCTGTAAAGTCCTGGGTTGGTTCCTTCGGTTTTCCGACGGCCATGTGATCAGTTGCGTCCTGTGCGTCATGGGAAGGAGCTGAAGTAGTTGGTCTGCTGTCCTCCACATCTGGTCGGGTGGTGGATTGATCGCCAGTGGAATCAGAAACAGGCATATGTGGTTGTTCACCATCTTGTTGTGCTCCCGTCGACACGCTTGGAGTTGTTCCAGGCTCATCGGAGGATGTAGATTCCGTTGATGATGAACCTTGTTGACTACTACTACTATCAGGCCCAGCAGCAGGAGATCTGGTTGTTCCTTCGACATCCGTTTGTTCACCAGGTTGGTCTTGATTAGTGCCTTGTGTTGAAGAGTCCATAGGTTTGTCAGTTCCACTCTGAGAATCGCCAACGTCGTCAACTCCACCAGGAGATACGACTCCGGCGGATGGAGTGGTCTGAGTTGCGTCATCATGTGCTACGGAGCTTGCGGATGTCATACCAATGTCTCCTCCCTCTACGCTGCCATCTGTACTACTTTGCTGGTCTGTCGACACTCTTTCCGTTGTAACGCCCTCTTGACCTTGTTCTGGAATACTGCTGGAAGATGAGTCAAATTCTGGGCGAACTTGTGGTCACAGCATCGCCCTCTTTGACACCTTGAGTTGACGAGCCCACAGTTCCATCCCCGCTTTCCGGTTCATCTTGGACATCCTCTCCAGCGGGTCTTTGCGTTGTAACAGCGCTTCCGTCTTGGGATACTCCAGATTCATCTACACCAGGTCGTTGCGTTGTAACAGCGCTTCCATCGTGAGATGCTCCGGGTTTATCTTGGCCAGCGTCCCCGCCAGGTCGTTGGGTAGTAACAACGCTTCCGTCATTAGGTACTCCAGGCTCATCTTGTCCAGCGTCTCCGGCAGGTCGCTGCGTTGTTACAGCGCTTCCATCCTGAGAATCTCCGGGTTCATCCTGGCTTCCGTCAACAATTGGGCGTTGTGTTGTAGCATCACTTCCATCCTCAGATATTCCAGGTTCGTCTTGAGCACCATCTCCAGCGGGTCGTTGTGTGGTAACGCCTCCATCATGAGATACTGCGGCTTCCGTTGAAGAAATGCCACCCTCTTGGCCTGTCGAGCTTGAGGATACATCTGGACTTTGGGTTGTGACGTCTGGAGTGCTTTCATCTGGGTGCTTAGTTTCCTCACTATCCGTAGGGCCTTGAGATCCTACATCTGGCGAGGATGTGGATTGTGAAATGACATCAGGTACAGTGGTGGTTGGCACAACTTGGTCTGAACTTCCTTCGCCAGCAGGCGCTTGTCCACCAGGAGCAACTGTGGTTTGAGCACCTTCATCATCGGCGGGAGGTGAATCTGGTCTGGAAGTCTGGCTTGGAACGTCGGAGTCGTGGACGGAGGAACTCGTTGAGGAATCAGCGGATGGTTCACTTGTGGATGGCATTTGCTCTCCTTTGACACTATCGACGATTTCTGGAACGACCGTTGTTCCGGTAGAGTCTGAGTCGGTGGGGTCCCTCTCTGGGACTTGTGGTTCTTGAGGTTTTGAGGACTCTCCTGGAATGAGTTCATTTCCAAGTGGATCGTCAAAATCGGGAACGCTGGAAACACTGCCTTGAGTGGAAGTTATGCTGCTAACCGTGGTCGAGTCATGTTCAACTGGTTTGGATGTTGGGACTGGCTCATCAGCGGCGGAAGTAGAAGACTCATCGGGGCTACCGGGAACGGAATCATCAATGGACGCAGGTGAAGTTGCACCAGCACCATCGGAGGCAGCCGGGGAGGTGGTGAAACTAGATTCATCACCGGAACCGGAAGGTAAACCATCGGAGCCAGGTGGAGAAGTGGCACCCAAGTCATCTGGAGTAGCGGGCGATGATGAGTCACTGGGTGTTGAGGAGGTAGTTGCTGCAGGTTCATCTGCACTACTGGAAGGTGAGCTGTCAGAGGATGGCGGAGACGTGGCACCAGGCTCACCGGAATCAGTAGGACTTTGGGTGGAAGGACTGGCGTCGCCCCCGGGCGATGGCTCGTCTGAGACAATTGATGGGACGGAGGAGCTTGGTTCACTGTCACCAGGCCTACCATCTGAGATTTCGTTGTCATCAGGGGACACTGAGGAACCTGATTCAATGTCAACGGAAGAAATTGAAGAACTGGAAATGGCATCAACGGGAACCTCAGTGGAGCCAACATCCCCAACAACTGGAGGCAAGGCTGTACTGGTTTTCATCATTGAGAGATTTTCGGAGCCGTCGGGCGAGTTACTAACAGCTTCTTCGCCAATAACTTCGCCACCGTCGCTGCCTGGTGCAGAGGTGGACGACTGACCTGGTAGCAACGCGTTCGACTCAGTTGATGATGAGTCATCCGCGGAGATTCCAGGGCTTGAGGATTCCGGAACTTGTTGGGAAGAGTCTGTACTGCTGGACACACCATCGCTGTCTTGGGCCGAACCGTCTCCTGCTGGAGGCAGAGCGGTTGAATCTCCAGTTGAGTCGCCTGTGGACTCAGTTGACGAGCCTTGTTGACTACTACTAATATCAGGACCAGCAGAAGGAGATCTAGTTGTTCCTTCGACATCCGTTTGTTCATCAGGTTGATCTTGATGGCTGCCTTGTGTTGAAGAGTCCACTGGTCTGTCGGTTCCACTCTGAGAGTCGCCAACGTCATCATCACCTCCACCAGGAGATACGACTCCGGAGGATGGAGTGGTCTGAGCTGCGTCATCGTGTCCTGCGGAGCTTGCGGATGTCATACCAACATCTCCTCCCTCTACGCTGCCATCTGTACTACTTTGTTGACCGGTTGACACTCTTTCCGTTGTAACACCCTCTTGACCATGTTCTGGAATACTGCTGGAAGATGAATCCGACTCTGGCCGGCTGGTGGTCACAGCATCACCGTCTTTGTCCCCTTGAGTTGATGAGCCCATAGTTCCATCTCCACTTTCTGGTTCATCTTGGCCTACGTCTCCAACGGGTCGTTGTGTTGTAACAGCGCTTTCATCCTGAGATATTACGGGTACATCTCCATCGGGTCGTTGTGTTGTAAGGCCTCCATCCTGAGAACCTCCTGATTCGTCTTGGCTACCGACTTCGGCAGGTCGGGAAGTTGTGACGCCTCCATCTTGAGATACTCCGGCTTCCGTTGAAGAAATGCCACCCTCTGGGACTGGTGAGCTTGGGGATCCATCTGGACTTTGAGTTGTGACATCAGAAGTGACATCATCTGGGTGCTTAACTTCCTCGCTGTCTAGAGGTACTTGGGTTCCCATTTCAGGAGACGATGTGGATTGTGAAACGACATCAGGTACAGAGGTAGTTGGCACAACGTGATCTGAACTGCCTTCGTCAGGCACTTTCACACCAGGAGCAACTGTGGTTTGAGCACCTTCATCATCGGCGGGCGGTGAATCAGGTCGGGAAGTCTGGCTTGAAGGTGACGCGGTGGTAATACCGGAGTCCTGGACAGAGGAACTAGTTGAGGAATCAGCGGATGGTTCACTTGTGGATGGCGTTTGTTCTCCTTTAACACTGTCCACAATTTCTGGGACGACTGTTGTTCCGGGGGCATCTGTAACGTTCATGTCAGCGACTGGCTCTTGAGGTTGTTCACCATCCTGCTGTGATCCACTGGTAACGCTTGGCGTTGTTCCCGGTTCATCAGAAGATGCGGACTCAGTTGACGAACCTTGCTGACTACTGTCAGAGACTCCAGAAGGATATCTAGTTGTTGCTTCAATTTCTGGTTGTGCTCCAGGTTGACCCTCACCAGGTTGGTCTTGATGAATACCGTGTGTAGAGGACTCCATTGGTTTTTCAGTTCCACTCTGAGAATCGCCCGACTCACTAACGCCGTCACCTCCACCAGGAGAGCTGGATGGAGTGGTCTCTCCTGCGTCATCATGTCCGACAGAGCTTGCCGATGTCATACCAGCATCTCCTCCCTCTACGCTGCCATCTGTACTACTTTGCTGGTCTGTCGACACTCTTTCCGTTGTAACGCCCTCTTGACCTTGTTCTGGAATACTGCTGGAAGATGAGTCAAATTCTGGGCGAACTTGTGGTCACAGCATCGCCCTCTTTGACACCTTGAGTTGACGAGCCCATAGTTCCATCCCCACTTTCCGGTTCATCTTGGACATCCTCTCCAGCGGGTCGTTGTGTGGTAACGCCTCCATCATGAGACACTCCTGGTTGCTCTGTTCCTGAAATACCACCCTCTTGTACTGACGAGCTTGAGGATACATCAGGGCTTTGAGTTGTGACATCAGGTGTGATATCGTCTGGATGCTTAACTTCCTCACTGTCGACAGGGACTTGGGTTCCAGTTTCAGGAGTTGATGTAGATTGCGAAACGACATCAGGTACAGAGGTAGTTGGCACAACATGGTCTGAACTGCCTTCACCAGGAACAACTGTGGTTTGAGCTCCTTCATCAGCGGATGGTGAATCTGGTCTCGAGGTCTGGCTTGAAGGTGAAGCGGTCGTAACGCTGGAGTCATGAACGGAGGAGCTCGTTGAGGCTTCACTGGTGGATGGCATTTGCTCTCCTTTAACACTATCGTGGATTTCTGGGACGACGGTTGTTCCGGGAGCGACTGTGATATCCTCTTCTGTTGGTTCCTTGGGTTTTCCAACGGGCATGTGATCAGTTGTGTCCTGTGCGTCATGGGAAGGAGCTGAAGTAGTTGGTCTGCCGTCCTCGACCTCTCCAACGCCTGGTCGACTAGTGGATTGCTCACCAGTGGAATCAGAAACAGGTACATTCGGTTGTTCGCCATCCTGTTGTGTTCCAGTCGACACGCTTGGAGTTGTTCCAGGCTCATCGGAGGACGTGGATTCAGTTGATGATGAAGTTTGTTGACTACTGTCAGATCCAGCAGCAGGATATCTGGTTGTTCCTTCGATTACGGTTTGTCCTCCAGGTTGACCCTCGTCTGATTGGTCTGGATGACTACCTTGGGTGGATGACTCCACTGGTCTTCCAGTTTCGGATTCGCCAACGGCATCATCCCCACTAGGAGATACGACTCCACTGGATTGGGTGGTCGGTGCCGATGCCAAGTCGCTATCGTCTGGTCGTTGCGAGGTAACTCCTTCAGCGTCACTAATCTCTGGTCGTTGGGAGGATGCCCCTTCAATTTCGCTACCCACTGGTCGCATTGAGGTAACCCCTTCAACGTCGCTAATTTCTGGTCGGTGTGACGTGACTCCTTCAACGTCGCTAATTTCTGGATGTTGTGAGGTAGCCCCTTCAACTTCGCTAATTTCTGGCCGTTGTGATGTAACATCTGAAATGTCATCCCCACTAGGTCTTTCCGAACTCGGGCTTGCACCAGGGATTTGGGTTGTTGTAGCATCTCCGGCACCACTCGAGCTCTCTGACGTTGGCTGTGGTTGATCCTGAGATTCGCCTCCTGCTTGACTAGGAACAGTTGTGGCTTGGACAATTTCTTGACTCTCTGTGGATTCAGGACGCTCTGTCGAGGAAGTGGAGGATGGATATTGAGTCGATCCTGATGAATCATCCCCATCGTCGTGTTGTTGTGATACCTCCGTGCTGGCTTCCGCTCCAGTTCCTTTGTCAGTTGCGCTTTCCGTTGATGTTGGAAGCGAGTCTGAAGCAATGCTCTCCTTCTCGGTAGAAGATTCGCTTGCTGGCCTCTCAGTACTTGAGGTGGTAGATGGTGCTTCAGTCTTAGTCTCGGACGGAGTTCCACTTGGCTGACCATGGTCCTCTTCGGAAGACTCTGGAATGTCAACGATTTCCGGTAGTTCTGGCTGTGACTCCGTTTGGCTAGACGCAGTAGTGGAATCACTTGATGGCCCAGATGAGGGTACCTCAGTCTTTGTATCTCCTCCAATTGCAGGTCTCATTGTCGTCGAGTCATCTGGCATTGAGACAGGTCCTGCAGAAGTTGTAGGGATTTGCGCTTGGTCATCATGGCTTGGCTCTGAAGGTCGTTCAGATGGTTTTTGGAGGTTCTCTGATGGGATTGCTTCTGGCTTGATGGTTGTACCAAATATTGTTTCGTCAGCAGGCTCAATGGTCGTGGAAGAAGCTGATCCAGGCTCTGAGTCGGATGGGGAACTGCCGCTAGAGTCATCATGGGAAGCGACTGGGGCATCTGTTGCGCTTGGCACGCCTGCAGATTCTGTGGCTTGTCCGATAGGTTCTTCCGAAGGCTGCGAATCATCTGCTGGCATAATTGTTACTGGGATACTTGGTTCGGTTGGAGTTTGTACCACGTCTTCATCATGGGCCGGACCGGACTCGGGTGCTCCTGTACTTCCCTCTACAACAAGAAGCATCATGGAGTGTTAATACAGAGTTCAAACTTTTTATTAAACCTACTAAAGAGGGATTCATATTATATTGACATGCATACCTGGTACAGGGGATGAAGTAGAGACACCAACGTCAATTTTATCGGCAGAAGGTGACTGAGGCGAACCTGTAGTGGGTGAAACGGGTGCGTCGTCGGGTTGGTCTGCCTGCACTGGAGCTTCACTGCCTTGCTGGCCAGCGTCAACAGGGGAAATTGGTTGATGTGTTGTAGCATCTTGAATTGGCACTAACTCAGTTTGATCCTGTTGTTCAGATGACGGGGATGTAGCACTGTCACTGGGTTCCGAAGAAGCAGAATCCGAGGAAATACTAACAGGTGTTGTTGAAGCTCCCTCGTCAGAGATGATGTCTTGATCTAAATTTCATATAATACCAGTAAACTCTCTAAGCGATAGGTGCTAAATCAAGTGGCTGGATATTCTGACTCAATATGCACGCAATACTCACCACCATCGCATGTATATTTCTCAGGACAGCAGTGACCAAGTGGGGGTGGAACAGCGGTACAGTTTCCAGCTTCATTTTCCAATGGCGCTCCACATTCTTGGACAGCACAGACAATCTGTAGACGATTTCTCAATTAGTAAAACCCCCAAATAATGTGTCGTCATATACACCCCCAATACATATTACCAAATTTGTCCTCTACTCACCTCTCCTCGCATACAATAGCAATGTTCACAAGGGGAGGGTTCCGCCCCAGGAATTTGAGATCCATCAGCATAAAACTCTCCATTTCTGTAGCACCCTCCAGGCTGTGGAGTGGTCTGGAAAATGGTGCTCAACGTGGTCGTAATCACGCTGGCAATGGTGGACGAGTCCGTGATTTGAGGGGGATAGTCACATCGGTATCTCACGGGACAACAAACGCCAGCCTGGAACACAGGTTCACAACCCTCCACATGCAGAATACATTCCTGCATCACACAAGCAGTCCGGTTTCGAATGCAATAGCAAAGTTCACAAGGCTTGCTGGGGTCCCCTTCCACTTGAGCTCCGTCAGGGTAGTACTTTCCATTCATTTCACAGCCCCTCTCAAAGGGAGCCAAGTCTGTCGACGAGTCCACAGGCGCAAGACTGGTTGTCGCTTGAGTGGTAGACGATGGTGCACTTGGTGTGACCAACTCAACTGGCACTAATAAATGTCAAAAACATTATATATAAAAATTCTTACTTTGTTCCCACATCATTTGCCCATTGACAGAGAAATAAATATTTTTTTAAAAAAATCTCGAAAGCTGTATTTTGAAGAATGAATCTTGTAAGATAAATGTGTAATTAAGCGAGCGTAAAAAAAGTTGCGTCAGAGCAGTCATTATTTCAACCGGGTGAGAAATTTCTCAATAAAGTTAGTGACACAATATAATAATAATAAAAAAAACTGTAAAAAATTGTAAAACAATTACTATTCGTTCACTAATTGTAAGTTCAATACAACGAAATAAAGGAAAAAAAGTATTATGTTATATTACAAAAAGAAGGATAAAATTTGTCAATTGTTGCATTTTTTCTTTGATCAAAGGATCATTTAGTGCTAATTATAATATCATGTACACAAATAAAGATCATCATAATCCTCTCGCAGTTCTTTACACTCTTTTTTGCATGACAGCAAGCGGCGGCGGTGCAATGTTCATGCAAAAAAAAAGTAGGCAAATTTTTGAGCTGCTTCGTTCGAGCCGACAGAAGATAGAATGCAACTCTGCTGACAACTGACATTTTATAATTCTTCATTCATTGTGTACTCTAATAACTACTGTAAAACTACTCTGTAAAAATACAATACACATTATATTATGGTGTTCAACAATCTCGAAAAATTCTGTCACGTCCAGTGAAACGGCAAAGTGAAGCGTCGCACATATTTTCGGCCAAAAAAAATTGAGTTAGTAATAATAAAAAAAAGCTTCATTCCTCATCACTTTTTCCACTTATAAATTATTATCAGTTTTTTTTCAGTTTTCATCAGTCTATGAATCCAAGTCCATGAAACCTACCAAACCGACCGAACCGATCACCGATATCACCACATGCCAAAAAATATAGTAGAGGTTAGTCATTTTCAGGATAATATTCACTTGTCACAGTCACACGCAACAACGCAATCATAATTCTTTTAGTTTATTAAAAAAACAATAATTGCAATCATGGTAGTAATTTTTTTAGCACATTGCTTATATGGATATTAGTTTTTACTGTTTTTGTCCAGCAGAGAGAGACGTGTAGTAACTTTGTACATGTTTCCTTTGTTATTATTGATTTCCATGAAAAATTAACTTTATTCCAGCGGATAAAGATAAGAAAGTAGCAAGATATCAATTGCTTTGTGGCTCAATTGATGAAAATGATTATTATTATTATTTTTGTAAATGTACATGTATATTTATATACAATCCCCCGGGTTTCCATCTCCACGTGTTATTAATAATAATATCCTATTATAGTTCCGGCCGATTAAAAAAAATGTTACATGGAAAAAAACATTTTTATTTTAATATTAATGTATAGTAAAAATGTGAAATTAAAAAGCCCCAGGCTTTGTTTTATACGTATTTTTTTAGTTATTAATAAAAAATTGTTTGTTTAAAGCTAAGATCACATTAGCCTTCACCAGACTTGAGTTTTTTGTTTGAGTTTTTAATTGGCAATGGGCATATCGTATGACATACCTAGTAGCTTTTTCAGATCATAATGAATTCGTACGTCTTCTGTAATAAAGTCGAAAGCAAAGTTTCGTAGCATAATTGTCATTGATTGTTGTGTATAAAAATAAAATACTTTTTAATTAATAAATAATATAAAATATATATACTTTTGTGTAATTTTTTTTAATGGATAATATTGATTAATTAAAAAAAATAGATAATGTGTATATGCGCACCACCCCCGAGAATCAACTTACCTTCAGGACAATTGATAACTGGACAACATTGATCGGGAGTCTTTTCAATTGTACAGTCTTGACCAATGGGTTTCGTAAATGGACAAACCCGAAGGTAACACATCAACATGGAGTTGTGGCAAGTACAATTAAGGCACGGCTCATTTGTCAGAATCCGATCTCCCTCCCCGTAATGATTAAACATGTAGTAACAGCCACCTGTCCATTAGGATAAGGAAACGTGTAAAAATATTAAAACATGCTTAAAATGAGAGAGAGAGAGAGAGAGAGAGAGAGAGAGAGAGAAGGGAAGGATTGATTTGCATTCAGAGTCGTATTGTAACAACGTCCAGCTACATTAAATCTGGACTCTACAATAAGTATTTTTTTAAAATCTGCCCGTCGCCTCCTCCTGCTCCTCATTTATGAAACTGCATCATTGCATCATCATCATTATATTATACCACGTTGCACATTGACTTTTTTATTAGGTAGTTGCCATATTTGCATGCAAATAATGCGAAACCTCTATTATTATCTATCATTTTCGGTATAAATAGCACAATAGTAGAGAAGGCAAGAAGGTAAAGATGATAATAATGAGATCCCATCCTGTTATGTGTGGCCGAGCGGATGGCGTAAAGAAACAGAAACATTTAATAATAATACGGAAACAGGACAGGGGTTTTATATGATTCCATATTATGATGATGAATGAGTTATCTTGAAGGAAGAACCGGCGAAAAAAAAAATCATCATTTCAGTCATCATATAATCCCTAATTTGACAAGACTGCCTCTGGGCACTCAATAAAAATGCATTTTTTTTACTTTGTCTACTTGGCTTCGTTCACTAGCATCATCATCATGTATATATTATTCTCTCGGTTTGTATTCGTAAATTAATGCCAATGCTTATTTTTGTGGAATCAAAACAGAATATAAATTTCTCTCCGTCTGGATACAATCAAGGATAACGGGATCATCTTTAAGTATATGTGAGATTAACAAGAAAAGGTTATACACTGCCTGAGGATGAAATTAACGTAAATACTTCTTTTTTATATAGGTATATATATTTTACTATTACTACCGTGTATGTATGTATGTGATGCAACTACTCAATTGCATGTAGACCAGATTGTTGACCCTTCATTGGATTTTGAAAACCCTCATAAAATCCCATTTCTCGTGGTGATTATTCTCGTTTTTAAGAAGTTTATATCTGGGGATCAGTCTAAGGTTATTTTAGAATTGTGGCTTGTGTACATACACACGCCTACCTAAGCTACTTCATTAAAAATATTACGCAACCTGTTCCACAAAAAACTGCCACAAGAGGAGGAGTGTATGACCATTGTATGGAGAAATGTTTTATTCCATTTTTATAGCGGAAATATAAAAAAAAGTACCGTAAAGTACAAAAAAGGTTGGTTTTTATGGAGCTAGGAGGTAAGTAAGTGTATCTTGGGTCATTGGTCATCGATTTGGATTTTGTACTCTTTCTAAACCTAAATTTGTGCATGCATGCAGATTTTTGAATGCGGAAATGAGAAAAAAAAGTTTTTAGAGAAGCTGTTGGTTGGTTTCATCTTGAACTTACCGTCTGCATCTTCATCGTCAACTGCTGGAGCTGAAATTAGAGAACAAATAAAAATTAGTACAATTAATGTGGTATTATCACATGAAGTTCGTAGTAGTGAATCATTTCTGCATGAGTTCAATAAGTTAAAATTTCGTTTTGTTTGCTCATTTTTAAAATACTGATGCTGTTGGCTAGAAATTTAAACATTTAGGAATCCAATTTCTTCTGCAGCAGTGTTTTTTAGTTTAGCGTTTTGGTGGCAACCCCCATGTCTAAAAATGTGTTAGCATCACTTCCTTTTCCTACACCATGTCATTTCTGTACGTATTGTTCTGGAGAGGCAGGAAGGCTGAAGACAAAGCGTTTCGACCATGATCATCATATATATTGTGGTATGGCTAACTGCCAGAAATTGCTAAACCATGTAGCACAACATAACACCTCTCTCTCTCTCTTCAAAAAAAAAAAAACCTTTTTTTAAAGCAAATCTTGAAATACTATATATCGTCTGAATGAAATGCCCAAGTCCGTCTTTCGAAAGGCGGAGTGTTGGCTTCCACCATTTCAACAACAGAAAATTGCACGAGTTTTGCACTAGCTCACATCGCGCTGCATTGCTGATGCTGCGTGTAGGTGCGTGCTGCTGAGGTGAGTGGTGATGGTGAGGGGTTTTCATCAAGTGGTCATCATCATCATGGAATGAAGAAGATCACCACCGTTGAAGGCGGAAGGAAGGAAGGAAGTGGCGCAGGTAAATTACAAGTATCTTAAGCTTTTTCTCAAGATAAGCCCTATCATATAACCAAGATAAAAATAATCCTCCTCTACTGAAAATATATGTTATATAGAGTATTTTGTATCATAAAAAACATGGCCATATGCCAACCTAAATCCCGATAGTTTCAAACGAATTCAAACATTGTGAATTGGTTATATATACGAAGGAATCCTGTAGCACGTGAATTGGTAAAGGGTCATCTACCCACATACATACGCACTGCATATATAACTATTAGTTCAAGCAACTTGGTCTTTTCAATCGGCTAACACGTCCATAGCTCATCCGTTGTTCCTATAAAGCGTTCCTAAAAACTGCAAATTGGATGATGATCATGATGGTGATGATGATGATGATGACGCCTGTGTGAAGATTATTTCCTGTTGAAATAAAAAACAACTCTCCGCGTGCAGCATCACATCCTCGTGGAGGTTATATAGTAGTGCCTTATTGCTGCACGTCCTCAAAAAAATGTATATCACTGCTCTGAATAATGTTATTGTGTGTAATTGTAAACTGTTACATTACATTTAAAGTCCAACCAGAGATTGCATGCTACACGGCACTTCTTGTTATTGCTCTTTATTGTAACAAAACTAGTAGTATATCCTATATAGTGTATATACACAAAAATACAATATCCGTCTACATTTCCTTCCTGATTTCCTTTCTTTACAGTTCATCCCTCGAGCCTCGAAATGTTTGTAAATCCGAAAATATGGGTTTCATAGAGAAAAAAAATAATGGCACGGAAGCATCATCTTCTTCCCTCAATAATGGTTTCTCACTTGTCGTCAACATACGAAAAAGGAACGAAACCCCTTTTCTCTCTAAACTTACCATTTGAATACAAAGCGCAAGCACCCCCCATTATACCATTTTGTTTTCGTTTTTAACAAAAACTAATTATTAGCGGAACAATTGAGAACACATGTGATTAGCTTAAAGTAAATGCGTAATGGGATGGGATAAAGTTAATAAAAAATATGTCACACCATGGCTAGCATCCGCACCTCCATAATTTTTGCCGGATTGTCATTTATCCTCCTCCTCTTGCAACATACACCATTACCCTCAAAAAAGGTAGCGACAAATGGGGAGTAATATAATAATGGCAAGTGAGCATTTCATGCGTGACATATAACTCTTGTTGAAAAAAATAATCCTCGTTGAAATCGTAATTACGATCCGCTGCAAAACTATATAATCTTTTATTGTAAAACCCTTTCTGCCAGTAATTATCAATGTTACATGCAAATTTGAAGAAGAAAAAATGATTACAAACCCTTCCAACGTGACCACTCACCTCTCCGCACATCATACATACACCTGAGAAAAATGTACTTTACCTCACTTCTCATCTTCACTTATGGTCATGTAATCATCGTCACTGTCAAGTTCAACAGGATTACGCAAGGGAAAAAGAGGAAATGCACGAACTGGCAGCGTCGTCAATTTGCATTTTTTTACATGCATATATATATTTAATATCTCAGTCCTCAGTCATATTTATATTCGTCGAATTGCATTTCATATTATTGCACAATTTTATTTTTACATATACAGTCCTACCATCACGCACTTTGTGCGATTGTGCGACTTCCCTAACCACAAAATTATTTTTTAGCTCAAGTTTTTAAACGGCTTTAACAAGGATGCAAAAGATCACGATATGTGAGAGAATATTCTGCCTTCGGCAACTAAATTCGTGAACTAGTAAAACACAAGGTGCTCACTAATCAGATGAGCTACAAAATAGGAGGAAAAGTCGTACAATATGGCCATTTATGGCTGCATATTATTGACTCATCGTTCGTTCGTGCCCTGCGTGGTGTTCCATATTATTGAGGAGTGCAGGGTGCACCACACATATCCCAGACTGCAACTTAATAATCATGTAGTCGATGACCATTTTGTTTTTCTTTTGAGGAATAAAAATGCATTTCTGTGACTCCCAAGGAGGAGGCATGGAGCCCACATGGGGTACGTGCAAATGCCAAGGATTAACATTTTTTTTTACTGATTTCATAACAGTATCGCTTTGTACAAGTATTACAATTGGCCGTCTTATTAACTTCCTTTTTTACCCACTTTTTGCGCATCATGATAGCCCGGCGTAGCGTACGTACAGTAGTAGTAAATGTAAAAAGGTAGTGTAATCCATACGGACGGGGAGGAGAGGAGCCTGCATGAAGACGAAACGGAGTCTAGAGAAATAAGATATCCCAAACTAGGCATGTGCAATTACATCGTTTACAAATCCATTATTGTGATTACATAAGGGAACATAACTAACATGAGCATGAAACACGGTGCAGTAGATTTGTAAAAGATATAGCAGTTCATCGTTATGCCGATGTGAAAAAGAGATAATAATAATAAGATAAAAGAAACCAGAAAAATGTGCGAGTCTAAGGCTGTGTGGGGAGCTGCTAAAAAATCCTTTTTCAGCTCAGCTCAACCATGTAGTTCACAATGAAAAGTGTAATTTAATGTGATGTGAGTGACCATTATGAGGAGTCTAAGGACGCGGTAGCAGGTTTTCGGTGATTATATGTCGCCTTTCCATTCTTAGTACCAACCAACTGGATGCCTAAATAGATATATCCTTCCGAAAACAACAAACAGCAGTAGGAATGCTAACGGTGCCCTCGTTACTTTTATAACTGTCAACCTGTCACGGAAATTGTTGGTCAGTCCTCTCACACGTTTCGTGTGCCATCCGAGAAATACACAGAGAGGAGAAGAAGAAGTGGTTCACAGAGCGTATTAGGAAATTTCATTTCATTCAAGAGTTTTGCTTTTCAAAATGTGCATTTCGTCTTTAGTCCGGTCGTCCGTCGTTGCTTCTTCACAATCCTTCATTCTTCTTCTGTGTGCACCATGATGACTTGTAAAAACTGATGATGATGATGATGATGAGGACGCGGACGGACGGGATTGCGGCTTAAGGTAAATGAATACCAGCTTGGGAAAAAATGCTAAAGCCTTCCGAAAAATAAACCACCTATAAATTCTTCTGAGGATGGATGCTGCTCCTTTTTTAGGCATGCGAACTATTAACAGCATTGGGTTTCTTTGTAGTCATCATCATGATGATTGACGAACTTTGTCGAAATTGTAGTAACGAACGAACCAAGTGCAAGTGCACAACAACAATGTTCCTTTTCCGTCCCACGACATTCACATTTTTTGTACTTAATGCGCAAAACGGCAGATACCCAAAGAAAATCATCTTCTTCAAAAAAAATCACGTACCAGAAGTCAAACTTAGCAATGGGAAATATGCAAATCAATCAAATTTATTTTTTCAGTGAAATCATATACGAGCAGTTGATGACAAATTGTCAACCATTGGTTTATAATGAACACCTTGAAAATCGGCAGTCGTCGTGATACAAATTTTTTTTTGCGAGCAGTATTGTTTTTCCATCTTCCATGCAAATATTGAAAGACGAGTCCCAAATCTCAAAGACAATGACAAGATTAATGAAATGACAATGGACTTGGGGTACGGAAGTCTAGAAATAGCTACCAATATGTCATCATTAGTGAGAACATGGTTCCCCAAAAATGCATAAACTATTGAATTTTTTTCCCTTCCATATTTTGAGAAAATAAGGACATTACTTGGAAGATGGAATATACTAATGATTTTTTTTGTTAAGGGACATCTCATCTTCATAATATGATATGTATGTCAAAGGAATACTTTAAAAATACGCCTTATTCATACTTTATTTACGTCAGTGACCATGACAGACTTCCGGTCGTGGATAATTCGAATAGACATTGAGCATCTTGAGAATATTTATTGTTAGTGTTGCATGTGACCAACCAACATCACACAAAAATTAATATCCGGGACAGAGGACTGGCTCATGAACCAACTAAAATGATGACAATTGTAGTACGAGTGTACTACTAGTTAGTTGACATATTTGCATATGCGGGTTCCATCCAAAGTCTATGAATCTCGTTGGACCAACCTCAAAGAGAACATCATGGTATGATGTACTTGTCATATTGTTTTGATTTGTTACAAGTAATGACTCTATGAACAAATATTGGTCTCATCTCAATAAATTGGGAGGCTGCTGTGTATATTTGTCAAACAACGTCTCAGACAAGGAGGCATCAAAACCCAGTCGGTGGACGTCAAACAGAGGAAGAGCAAACAGCAAAACTGTGTTTTATGAATGACAGAGATTCACTCACACTTTCGAATACACTCGTAATAATAGTCCCACACGATAAAAGTCACATAATGACCTTGAGCCTCCTCCACCTACCTCCCCACTAAAGGTAGCGAAAAACAATGAGCAGGTTTAATAGGCAATGGAGCGTTGTAGTTGTAGTACATCAGTTACTGGGATGTGTTTTCATTGTTCTTAAGCAAATTCAATCAACTTGAAGTGTTCGCATTGCAAGCAAATGCCGAGTTCACATGCAAATGCAAACTCCATAAAATTCAGAGTTTGGTGATGCAGATGCAAGTTGTGTGGTACGTGAAGGAGGATGACGATTAACATATTCTGCAGTAGTGGTAAAAAAACGTAGAGTGAGAGTAATGTATGATCACTGAAACCACTGAAAATTAAGTAAGTATTTGACAAAAACTAATTTCGATTTCATCTTCTTGTTTTATTGCAAAGGGATTTGGTGCCAATCCTGCTGTTGAAACGTCAATTTCAGGGAAATGGATATAAGGTAGCTGAGTACGACCACGATATGTGACAACCTCTGGTAATGAGAAGAATCTTTTAACTAATTGCACTTCTCCGTGATTACTAAATATACTCGTATATTTTAATGCACACGAACAACGACGGCGCGGCGGCCATCGTGCGTAACTCGAATTGCATGCAAATAACACAAAAGGAATATGGAAGGCTACGCAACAAGAGTTTATGGGACAATCGATTTATTATCACAAAAAGCAATCTTACTTAGCCGAAGCCGAGCCCGTTTGAAAACCATGCAATAAATTTTCATCTTCTTGAGCAGTTTTCCGTTTACCAATTTCGTTTTGGATATTATACGGAAAAACTCGGCGGATGGGCACAAACTTCAAACTATATAGAATCTCCACTTCAAATGGAACTTCTTCAACAAGTGGCATTTTTTTTTCTAAACGATTTTTTTTTTTGCTGTCCCATCTTTACTTCATCGTCATCGTCGTCACAGCAGCGGCAGCAGCAGCAGCAGAGCAAATGAAGCAGAAAGAGTAACATTTTTGAGAGGTTGATGATGATAATGGCAAAATGTGTGATGTTGATGACGATGGTAATGGCGAGTGGTGTTGTGTACGACGACGTACAAGTGTTGTAGTAGTAGTAGTCGTAGTACACTTGTTACGTAACAATGTAACAACAGACGAAAGCCAACCTTCAGCAACCTTGAGCTTGAAAGATTTCTCATGTCATGTGCGAAGCGAATGTGCAATGCACTGTGTATCTCTCTCTCTCTGTGTGTGTGTTGCAAATACAAAGAAACTTTACACTACTTGTTTTGCTTTTTTCATACTTCATCCCTTTCTTTTCCCATGTAGGGCTTTGATCTCATTCTCATTACAGGCATACAACAATGCATTCACACAACAACAATAAATCATTCCTTCAGCAGCAGCAGTTACCGTTCTTTTTTTTCTCTCTCTCTCTCTCCCTATAGCTTTTTCGTCATGTCAATAAGCCACTACTCCTGCCTGGTTGGTGTATTACTCGTTGAAAAGGAAAATTGAGTGGACTTGCGTGCTCATGATTGCAACCATTACTCTTGTCTAACTGCGCTGTTTTTCGCTGAAGGAAAGTAAAATATGGCAATTGGTTTACTCTATAAAGAAGACACAGGACGTGTACTCGTCCAGTCAGGCAAGTAAACACGGAACGGATCCATTAGACGAGTTGGCATCATCATCAGAACTTCAGTCAGCAGCGCCTTGGCCAGTTTCACCTCTCCGCAAAAGGAGGAAGTGAGAATGCGTCAACCGCGTAACGCAGTAAAATCCACAGTACGCAATCCCAGAAGGAGGATGAAACGCGAGGAGACTTTTGCAGGCATGTACAGAGAGAGAGAGAGAGAGAGAGAGAGAGGAGAAAAAACCCCAGCTCCTTAATGGGAACATGATGGTGCAGTTGTTGATGATGTGATGATCATTAAAAACGCGAGAACACAAAAGCCAGCAAAAAACACATAATTGCATGGGTTTATCTAAAATGCATGGTTTGTTTGTACCTAGTCCAACTCTTTGAGGTTTCAGACCGGACCAACTGGACTTGAGATGAAGGTAAGACGAGAAACGCAATTTTCTTTGTGGGGAAAAATTGGCCTATCCAGCGGCAAGGCCATAAGAATGAAAGAAAAGCAGCTTCGTTCCATATAAAACGTACGTACGTACGTACGACCGACCGGAGTTAATAGTGCCAACAAACGTTATAGGGCCACTAAACTTGTTATTATAGATACTACTTTTCCCCTATAACCGAATGTTTCTATAGGAGCCCTCGTAGCTAATCCTAGTTTCAAGTTCCTGTCGCCATTGAGTCAACGACCTTGTCTAGATAAAAAACAATAAATGCAAAATACCTTAACAGGGCAAAAAATACTATATATGATCTAGCTCATCTTCATCTCTCCTCTCGGACGGAATAATATAATATTGTTTTTGTGTGAGAAGCAAAATATATTTTCAACAGAAATCAAGGGAAAAACATGATATTTGTTGCACAGAAGCTGTTGTGACGTGAGGATTAATGTTATCGACGATTTTCTTATATTGCATCTCATATCAAAAGGTTTTCTAACGCGCAGCAACTGCATGATGATGATGCAGAAGGGGAAAAAGGTTGACCATGGTTGAAAGGCGGATGGGAAGTGAGAGAGAGAGATAGGGACTCTATCAAGCAGAAGATCCTCGAAAAGTTTATTTAAGTTATATTTTCGTTTTTGATATTAGGTGTTAACTTGATTACATGTTAGTGGGCTCCAGTTTTTTTGTGATGGTTATCGGAGCGGTTTCACCTCTGTGAACCAATGTTTCTCTTGAGAAAAATACAAGCTTATGAAAAATCATCAATCTTGTACAGATTCCAATCGGGGGTGGCGATATCATCGGCTTCGTTTTCACTTTCGGTGCATATCAGAAATACGAAACATGTGTGGTTGGTGGTTGGTTGGTTGGAGGCAAAGCGTTCGTTTCCCTCAGTTTCCTCATATATTCAGAACAACTCACTCAGCCGGCTCACAGTCAGGGTAATGGAGATGATGATGAAAATTGGAAGGCAAAAGGGCAAAACTTTTAAGAATCCCATTTGAATGAAGTTGTTGATGATGAGTGGGCATTTTGAACTTGACGTGTCTTAATTTGTTTGCTGCATCTTGAAACTTCAATTTTATTATGTTATGAATATTATGCGCTACAAGTTCTTAATCTAATTCCCCTCAGGGCCTCCATTTCATTATGGACAACATGGAATGGCAGCGGCAGCAGATGAGCGTATCCATTAGATATGATGAACATCCATATTTTATTATGTATCTGTCAAAAAGGAAGATGTACTGACAAAGATTTTAACCGTGTAAAATATATCCACCTTGAAGCTCCTCTCGTAATCGCTTCGGTGCAACCTTTGGTAGTCGAAATTTCAAGATCAATGATACCATCACAACAACAATCAAGTGAAAATGACTTAATGTCAGAAACACGAAACACGTACGCAACACACACGGTGTGTGAATAGTGATATAAGTAACCTAGACACTATGCAAGATGCAATTTCTGTAAAAGGTCGTAGTTTTAGAAGGATTGATACATTTGGAATGATCATCTTAAAATGATACAAGAAGACAAAGTGAATACTTCCGCTGCAAACTCCTGAAATGAGGTACACCGACATACGCAATAAACATAAATTCTCGGCATCCACATAATATCATGCATTCTTCTGCATATCATGGCAAAGATCGCTGTCCAAGATTAATTCCTGTCCACGCCGTCTCCCGCACGTGTCACACCACTATAAATCGCAAAGGGTGTAGCTGCGCACATGGAAATAAAGAAAAATATTGCCCATCATATCTACTCGCTCACTATCAACTATGCTAAGATAAATGTCTTGACACATATTATTATATAAAAAAAATTCTCTATGAAGTATTACTAGAACCACATATTTTGCATCAAGATATTTAGATCACAAGCCGCACCGAGTCTAAAAAGTAAGAAACAGGACTATTACCTACTACTATTACCTACCTACCTCAAAACTAATGCATGTTCAAGTTATTCAAAGCCGGACCAAAAATAAATATTCATGACTTGAGAAAAAATCACAGTATCCACTTTTTATCGATGAGATTTATGAAATGTGATCTTGAATACGGTGGTCTGGTAGATTAGAGTACCTATGCACAATGTCGTATGCAAATGTATATAATATGGATGTATGCACTCTGCAATCTTTTGCTTACGGAGTGGGCGGATCCAGACATTCCCTCTGGAAATCCCATTGCCCTCACCGCCTATATTTAACTCTAATAAAATATGATTTTCTTTTCATCCCCTTTCCACCTTGCCTCGAAATATCTCTAATATCGTCAATTAAAAGCATGTATTAGCTTAGACACGAATAGGCATCAAAATTTAGGGGATGGGGATGTAACTGAAAACCATTATTTGTTGGCAAAGCTTGCACTACTTAAATACTTTGCTTCTTCTGAAACAATTAAAACTTTTCCTTCCTCATTCTTTGTTTTTATGTGTACACATTATTGTCACCAGCTAGCCAGCCAGCCAGGTTGTGAGTTTGTGATGATGCACAGTGCATGGGCCGGATAATAATAGCTTTGCACCCAGCTTAATTGATGTTGTAATATGGGAGTGCAATAATATACGGATGATTCCATTTAGATAATGGAAAAAAGGAATTTGCTGACGTGATAAGAGCTTCGAAATAAGATGCAAAAGCTGTTGCTGTTATGCATATTAAATGAAAGAGTTTTGTGTGTGCATTAGTCATAAAATAATGATGATGTTATGGTGATGGCGATGATAATAAAAAGCGTCTTTGTACTTGCTACAACAGCTCCTTTTTTCTTGTCATGCGATTATCTAGGATTGCTCTGTTTTTCTTTTGCAGTTACCTTCTGTTTATGGATTTTCTTCCGAAGTGTGGTGGTCGAAAGTTGTACACTTTGGGACAAGTTATCTGGCACTAGGAGCAAGCAGCAGCAGCAGCATCACCACAACAATCCTATATCTATATATAATATATACGTGTTCAGTGTGACTTTTCTAGTTCAGCAGTAGAAACCAAAGGATTTTTTTCTCTCTTTAAATTATGGACAAGTGTTGCATTGCATTGATTTGTTAAATATATTTGGATTTGAACCTGGTGGCGTTGGTCATGTCGACAAGTATACAACATTATTAATGAAAATGTACATTACATTATTACGACGATATTAGGTATTCAGGTCGTTGCATCACTCGGAGGAGAGGAACATGCCTAATTTTGCGGCATCAAGTTGCATATATATACGACGACCGACCAAGTATCCTTGTGTGCAGGGTGCAACCAACTGGCGTGTATACACTCATAGTAACCGAGTTGCACCTCATTTGCATAGATGCGTCAAAGATAAACTTCGAAATGCAAGTTGACCACTTATCGTCACAGAATGGATGTGCATGGGATTGTAGCCAATCAACTTGATGATGTTTTTGATGATACCCTCTTGTTTCGCTTACTCACACAGCTAACTAACTACTATGTATTTTCGTACCGGGACTCTTTTGAGTTTGCAACTAAATCCGACTTGAACAGTTAGCCATTATCGTTGAAGTAATTAATTACACTCCGGTATGTTCACTCATTTGTCACGTATTTTTTCCGATGGAACGATATGACGATCGCCTGATGAGTGGTCTTAAGTCTCATGAATCTCAAGCAGGGAAAGGGAGAAAATTTAAAACCTCGAGCGATCAAGCGAAATAATATATACTGTTATTCTTTAAATGAATTACAAGTAAACAGTGCTACATGCTCGCAAATATCAAATTTCATTCTGCAACGGCAATACTTAGCAAAAAGTAATGGTTAATACGGTTACAAGTTGGTTACGACGCACGGCATACTACATCCAGCCGACGATATAACTCCGTTGTTTGCACTCCCTTTCATTCAACTTTGCATTCCATGCAGAAACCGTAAAAAATCCCAAGTCATTGCTCTATAAACAAATAATGCATTCCGTTTTTTTAATGCATCCTGTTCATGCAATATGCATGCATACCTTAATAATATTTTATTATAATCACATCAATCACCTCATACCATGTCATGAATCTTCCTAGATTGTATTACCATCTCACTCTCTCCAGAAAACTGAGAAAAAAAAACTTGAATCCCAAATTGAGCATGCATATTTTTTCTCTCGAATCATAATAACGATCTCTTACGAACTTCGCCGTGTTTTCCACATCATTTCCATTCCCCATCCAATCAAAACAGAAAGTAGTAGTGGTAGTGAAGTAGTGGTGCCGGAATGGGAATGCAATTTTTTGCATTCTCGTGCAAAAAAGGAAAAGGACGACGACATCACATACTACTCTGCGATCGCATGGCATTCTATATTGTTTCAAGATTAATGACTTTGTCCCTCATTACCGTGATGTATCGTACATAATACAACATGACAAGACTTATGTATGCTACAAATCATTTGATTACTTTGAACCTGTATCCCGGAGGGTATATACACATGACGCATTTTCTAACAGAAAGAAAAAAATCTCAAAAAAAAATAAAAAATTCGTACCGGAAAACAGGACAAACCTTGCCAAAAAAAGATAAGAAGATTGTGCTACACAATGGAATTCGTCAATGCGCTTGTAAAATCCGAATTGTCAACTGATACACGGATTATATTATTATTATACTCATTCATGGTATCCCAACTTGAGATAATATGAAGCCATAAATCGCACACAATTTTACGTCCTTTGATGGCAACGTCGATAAACACACATGACGAAAGGATTTTTCCTCAGAGTCATTCCGACTCAAATATTTGGAAATGTAGAGAAATGACATGACATAACAATATAATCCTCACATTACGAAACGTTTTGATGATCTATTTACACACGTCATGACTCATTTAACAATCAATAATGCAACAAAACAAGGAAAGGAACCACCGGAGATTTCGCTAAAAGGAAAAGTTTGTTGCACTTGGAAGAAGAGGAGAAAGAAATGAAGAAGAAAAAAAAATCACAAATAATACCGACCTCTGAAGCTCATGTACCTCTCTTTCTCTCTCTCTCTCTCTCTCTCTCTCTCTAAAAAAATTCGTAATTCAGTCATTGTCCTTCAATTTATTTGTCTTGTTTATCCAACGTACGTATATATACCATTTCCATGGCAGATATATGTATTGATAGGGTGCTCTTTTATTATTATTATTTTCCATTGTACCTCAAAGTCTAACTTCACCTCATAGCTCAAACTATATTATATTATATTATATATAAGCTCTCTGCCAAAAAACCAGAAATTTAAGTACTCATTTGGCAAAAACCATGCAGAATGTATGCAGAATCATCAGCCGTGTGGTTGGTGTGTCGTTAGTACACTTAAAATCTTGTATGCCTACTGAGCCTCACTGCACATGTATTTGTTTTGTCCAGTCATTACCTTAATTCTCTCAATATGCCGGGAGTAAAACAAGAAAAATACACACATCTTCCTTTCAATATAAAATGCGGAGAGAGAGAGAGAGACGGCTTCAGCAAAACACACGGAAAAAAACTGAGGAGAAAACGAGAAACAAGTCTTAAAAGCGTAAATGAAAACGGGTAGAAAAAAAAGCTGGTAATTTTTTGCTAAGGTCGTCTAATGGTCATTGTCGTCTGGCACTATTAGACATGATATTGGGATGTGTAATAATTAAATTCTTTGTTTCCTCCGTTTTTTGCGTTATGACGATGATGATGATGATTAGAAAAGAACAATATACTTCTAGCTAGGCAACTCTACCTTTTTATTGATAAGATGTAACAGCCACACAACTACTACTCTACTACTTCTAACTGCTATATAGAACTGCTAGTTGAGAGGTGGGTTTCGTTGATCATCATCATCATCGAGAAAAAAAAATAAGCAATTATTATTGACCATCGGAAGGCGGACTACAATGTGGATGGTTAGTAAAGTAAAAGGAGAAAAATGGTCAGTTTAAACATGAACATGGGTCAGGATTGTATGTAAAGCCTGTATGGGACTCTCCGGCAAGAATTTATAGAGAAAAAAATTGTTTTGCAAAGCAGAGGATATCCTCTTACCTTATGAAAAAACGACGATTTGAAGGAAGATAACAAAGTGAAATCTTGTTTTATGGAGCGCGATAAGGTCTTCACGACTTTTGAGGACGACCATGAAGGGATGTCGCTATATTACCGACGGTAATGACGATAATAAGTGATTAAAACGGAGGAAAAAATCATGTTTTAGTTGATGCACTAAGGATGCAATAGTGTGGCCTTTCCCACCAATCAAAAATTCCATACTATTGTTGATTAAAACTTAGCTAGGCCGTAATAATGTCTCGCGAAGAGAGAGAGAGAGAGAGAGAGAGGAAGACAATACTCCGAAAACTTTTATTTGGGAGGTGGACAAGCTGGTGAGCGCGATTGTAGCGAAAAAATGACAGCAGCAGTAGTACCCAAGTCAGTTGATGAAAGAAAACCGCATTTTTATTTACATATCATCAAAGTAATATACTTCAGGAAACGAGCAGGATGACATGGAAATCGTCGTCTGCTTTTGTTGCAAATGCGCCATCAATAAAGTAATTTACTACCCAATAAAATTCATTCCAGTTGTCGGAAAATATCATATCATGCAATCGTATTGTTGTGCTTGTGATGACTTGGGTTGTTTTGTCATGGGTGAAACAAAGAGAAATAGGTAATAAAACTGCATTGTTTATACAGCAGGGTAGATCTTCCGCTAAAAAAGTGCATTTTTCTGGAAAACTTGTTAAACACACACACACACGACATGAAATATATCTCTCGACCAGTAGCAATCCTCCGATTGTTATTGCAACACGTTCTGTCATGGCGACATGGCGGCGCACTCACAGAAGCGTGAACAAATGGATTTATAGTTTCATGAAGAATGCAAAAATGTGAGTAGGTGCTTTATCAGACACAGATTATCTTTGGTGTTATGTTGTTTTTTACATGTAATCTATTTTAGGCCTGAAATAACCAGGTTTTATTAGGTGCTAACGTGCTTTGTCCGCCAATAAATTTGTAAACTTCTTAATGACATTTAGCTGCAACTAAAGAGTGGTGACTTGGTGACTGGGTTCCTTTGAGAAACCTTCCATAATTATATAACTATTATAATTGCATAATGGTACACCTTTGTTTGTTCCCTTCCAACCCAGTAACTAGTAGACAAATGACATCAGGGTAATAATTACCAAAATGGTAATTATGATGATGACTTCTGCCTACCTGCCTGCATAATCCATTTACATTTTTAGATTTTTTTATGATGGGCTGTTGCACCTCTAGAAATACAATAGCTCACGCTGGCAATTAGCCATCAATGCGTTATTGTATCACTTTTGGCTGACGATTAGAAGATAAGTCATTTCTATAAATTAATTCTACGCATATTTATATATTTATTTTTGTATTTGCCATGCATATTTATTCCAAAATGGTGTAGTCACACTAATTGAGAGTGTATTCAGTGAAGTTGCTACGAAAATGTAATCAAGTAGCCCGCACGTAAATCAGTTAATGATAGGACCCAAGTGTCATTCTGCTGACTTCTGTCTGACTGAGGTAAGAAAAGAAGATTATTGCGATCTTATCTCAACACCACAGAATGCTAAAAAGATCTTTGAAATATTTTTAAATGAATTCACTCTACTGTCATACACACATGATGAGCAAACAAGTAGAAGTAGCGGGGACCCAACACCAACAAAATATTGTTCACAATCACTTTGTTAATGATGACGCTTTAAAAAAATTTGCCATTTTTTTCCTTAGTGATCTGTATGCTGAACTTGTTAGCACCACGTACGTTTTTACTTTCGTTTACTTTTAGGGTACTTGGCATGTGCTCAAACTGCACACGCACGAGTACCCAATACATGCTTCACCTTTCATTGAAATACAATCAAGTGTCCTTCGAATCCCTTGGTAATTAATTGATAGTGAAGTTTAAACAAATTTAAATATTCATTATATAAATTATTGATAATTTGAATTCACCCAGCGTAACCGCATTAAAGGAGGATGCGCAAATAGGATTATGATTTCATTACAGAAAAGAAACAATAATACAGATAAAGATTCCCAAATGTTTTATCGTTTAAGGGTTAACCACTATTTTACCAATATCATCAGGGCCATTACCACCGCTATCACTTAAACTACCAAATTGCCCATGACTACTACTAAACATGTATCGGAAATGGAAAGAAAAAACCAGTCAATGTTGTTTCCCCCCGCCTACCTGCCAACCTTTTAGCATCAAAAATACTCACCGTTTCTACCACAGTTACCTACATAACAATATAATATAACGACATAGTATTCGAGATGATTTCACTTGCTACATATGAACTTTATGGCTAGAAACAACATATTTGACTAAACTGTTTTCTAAACAAATATGATGAAGCCTGAAGGGCACTCATTATTGCCCCACTATACTATCACCACCTCCACGACGACCACAATACATTTTGATAATGGGATATTAAGCAATAAATATAAGAGAATCTCTCGTCAATAAAAAAAAGTTCAAAATTTCTAGCAAGCAAAGCTTATTGGCACGCCGATGATCCCACAAAGGAAAAATCTGACAAGAAATCTTTGATAGTGGTATAATGAGTCAACTTACACCGTCATAAAAATCAGTAGTAAATCCTCTGCTCTACACTCGCTCTGACTGACTGAACCCTGTTTGCATTTACGAGAGGAATGACAACAACGGCTAGGTTTGACTTGTACTAAACTGTCATAAAAGGCATATTTTTCTCCGTTGTTGACACGAAACTGCAGGCAATGACAGACGAAAAAAATAAATGCGGCGTCCCCCCTTAAACGACCTAAACCGCTTGGATCATGGGATATTTCGAAGGTTATGCAAATTTATCATTCTCCTCCTCCTCCTCCGTCTACTTGAAAGGAATAAATAATGTGAGGCATTATACCACAATTAAGTGGAGACACGACCGGCTCATCACCACCTCACCACCACCACCACCACCACCTCGACTGCATAATATATTACTGCAGCACACACTGTGTGTGCAGTCACAGACTGTTAGCCTCACTCAAGCAGCAGAACAGGGTGACTGTGAACATGTGAAAAAAATGATCAAAGGGAAACATGTGCGAAAAAGCACTTAAATGTCGATCAACATCATCAGTTTACCTTATAAGAGCGGAGAAGAAAATCAATCAAAGGATGAAGCTGTACTAGACACATTACATCTACATCTCCTCATCCTAAACTACATCACAACATCACTAAAGAGCATCATCTTCTTCGCTCCTTCCTTTTTTGACGGGCTATAATGCTGTGAATGTGCGAATGGGATAAAAAGAAGAGAGGTGAGCTGCAACTCAATATCTCTATACTTCTACCTGGCTCACAGTGTCAGAGTCAACAATGAAGGGCTTCTTGATATAATAAAAAAAGGATAAATTTTTTTCGGCTTGTGTAACCTAAGAACGTAGCACCCACAGAGCGACATTTACACAAGACGACGATACATTGGGAAAAGAAGAAGGCACAGCGGCTACCGTCGTGAATGATGCTCATGCTGCATGATGATGATGATGATATGTAATACCGTACAATAAAACTCATTCTCTGGTGATTTTTAATGGGATACCTATAATCCGTCGAAAATGGACTTTTTTGTTTGCAAAACCACTTGTTGGTGACTTTGATGGTGGTGGTTGGTAGAAGCCCATGTAAACAGTGCAACTTTAGGTTACTAAGAAAGATCATTAGTCTCTTTGTTTCATCTTCCTCCTTCTCTCTTTTTTTTAGCTCAGTGTCCAAGAAGAATGATCATTTATAGGTTGTTATGAAGTGTAACAAACAACCTGTCAAAAGTGCCACTAAAAGGATGACGTTTCGCATTGTTTATTTTGAAAGAGTCCATTTAGCAACAATGAAGATGCAAAAAAAGACGAGAATATTATTATATATGGCTAGATTGAATGTGTTTTGAACAAGCGGCATAGTGTCAGGTACAGCTAGAGTGAGTGTTACGAAGACCGTCAGTCAGTCAGCCTCATTACTGGACGGATAAAACTGCGAATCATATAATGGCGATTTATAATGTGAAAAATGATTTAGTGGAACTAGTTAGTTGGGGATTTTTAACGGAAACCTTTGGATAAAGTATACTGTTGTTGCTGTTGCTGTTGACTGGGAGGAGTGCCAAGTGGCAACCAAGTGGCAAAACCAAATGTTTACCAAATTAATAATAATAATAACATGGACACCAGCTAGCGCTAGCTCTGCACAAAATGTGTATTCAATTTGAATGCAAGTATGCAAATTTCAAATTTGATTTTTTAGCTGGCAACATAGGTATAAATTTCTCGTCGTCGTCGTCGTCGTCGTCGTCGTCGTGTAAGGAAACAACAAATGAGCAAACAAAACGAAAAATCTTGTTTTTTTTCTTCTCTTTCCTTCATCAAAGACTAAAAACGGTAAAAACGAAAAGAGAAAAAAAAATTGAAAAGAAAGGGTTCAACTTACCACAATGGCTCTGGTTGACAAGTAATCCTAATATAACTAGTGTGATTAATAGGAGGAGAGACTCAAAGTCTATCCTCAGGCGACCCTTCATCCTGACTCCTTCCTTGAACGCCGTTCCCCCTCGTAATGGCTACCTCTCTTGCTCGATTTTTTTTGGCTGTTGAACTAGATCTTCAGGAAGAAATAAAAAATATGACGACCTGGCTCCTCTTCTGTAAGTTCTGAAAATTCAATGAAATCAGTCTGGATTAGCATCCTGTAAACAAAATGGGGTTGGCGACTAGTAGAGAACGTATTATGGCGTTCTCTCTGATTTTTCTTAGTGATTACTCCACTTTCAGGATGCGAGCAGCAGTTGATTAAGGTGATGGGGTGAAATTGCTTACGAAAAAATCAGGAAAAAAACGCATGGGGAAAAATTTGGAAAAATCTCAGCATTGACTTGCATTGCGTCGTCGTCGCGTCTCTATCATTTCTCGTACACGAAAAGGGCTAGTTTTTTTGTGAGAGAGAGACGAAGATGCAGTTTTTATTGCAAACGTGCGTGTCTGCAGCAGCATAGCAGCTCTCCCTCCGCAACAAAGTAAAAGCGTAAGCATGTTACACTTTTCTATCCCCTTTCTCACACGTCACACGAGTCTGTTGAAAAATTAACGGTGAGTTGAGATATAAATTCGTATTTAAATAATTGCCCCCTCCTCCTCCATTCACCATTGACAGCATGCTTTTTCTGTCAATCTTAATCAAATGGTGGAGTGTAATCCTGGGTTGGGAGAGGTTCACCGTTTTTTTTAAACTATCATCATCACCATCATCAGACAAAACTACCAGCAATAAAGATTAAATAGTGAAAAACCAGATTTATGTTGGTTCGATCAGTTGACCCCGTCGTCTAGTCTTACGGACCTACTACTCCAGCAAACTAACTTTGGTTGAAAACAGTTACTCACACTCGCTGAGGTATACTGATTTGTATCAATTGTATCATATTTTAAGGGCAAGGTAGGTAGGTAGGATGGATGGTGGAGGATACGCAAAATATCTCAAGTATTTCATTCAGCAGCAGCAGGAGCAGACCTCAGTCAGTCGGGATCGTGATTGAATTGATTTGATACATCTCATAATATAATAATAATAATCATAATATCCAAAGTCAATGTCACTCCCGACTTGACTGACTGGGCTTTTTGGCTAATGAACCAAATGCTTAAAAAATCACACCCAAAAACGGATTATCCCTTCTTTGGCTACATTAATATGTACATGGCCCAAATGTTTGCAAAAAAAAATACCACTATATAGCAAAACAACAATCCGTTGTTGCCGAAGAGAAACAACTTATACTTTCTCAAAGGGCTGCTGGTTGAAGTGATATGCGATGTGATATTCCGTTCAATTGCTTCTTTTTGTTTATCCTACTACTGCCAATATCCCAATTGCCATTTACTTTTTTTAAAAATACAAATATGTTCTACCAGGTATGCGGTATTATCTGTGCGGCGGGTATGTATGCTTGTGTACTTGCAGTCTACCCGTTTTGCCGGACTTGATGGTGAAGAGGATAGTTATAATGACGAGGAGGGATGATGATGATGATGATCAAGTTGGTGTTATTGTTGCTCTTCTTGCTTCATGCATCCTCTTCATCTCTAGTTGATGATGATGAACGAGTGATGGCTTTAGTCTTAGTGTATCGTGTACATATTGGTTGATCAAGAATTGAAACTAAACAATAGTCAGGTTTGGAAGAAAGAAAAAAAATCTGGTCATTCTGATCTAATCTTCTTTTTTCACTCTTTACTTCAGTCATGATGGTGGTGGTGGTGGTGTGGTGTGGTGCCACAATGACTGCTTTGCTAAGTACATACTCGTTTCATAATAGAAAAAAAATGTATTCTTTTACTGGTCAAGGAAATGCTTTACTGACTATTTACCGTTGTCCGAGCAGAGAAAACGTTATTTCTAATAAACCTTTTGTCTAAAATGTGCTACACACATCCTTATCGTAAAATACCTATGTTGGCTTTGGCGAAAAAAAAATTGCTTGAAAACAACGAGAAAGAAGAATAGGCAGAGAGAGAGAGAGAGAGAGATGTGGTTGGTGTGTGCAATCAACTTTTTCCTTCGTCATTGCCCAGATTACTTATAGGATACACCACACACACACATTATGTCTAATGGGGAATCTTCATTATCATCCTCTTTTTTCTGTGGCCAATTTATGAAGTCGTAGGTAGTTTTGTGCATTAGTAAAGTTGCAGGTTAATGTAGTATTCCTCTACTGGGGAATATTATATATATATATATTTAATTTTACTATGTCTCCATTAGCTGTACAAATTTTTACACCATTTTACTCTCCGAACATTTCACAACTATCTGACTCGTTTTTTCTTTGTATGTCTTGTGTGCTAACAGTCAAAGCTGTGAAGGAAGATGCACAATGTACACAAAAATATGCATCAGGTTATGTAATAAATATTTTTCAACTTTGTTTCATCACCGGCAATTAATTTTAGTGTACAAGACGGGGATATGCTGAATGCATAATATGCAATTTGCCAACAGCTAGGCTCCTCCTGCATGCACTGTCATCATATCATAATCATTGTTCAATGTTTTCAGTTTTATATGTAGCCTGCAGCAGATTTTTAATTTAAAATGCGTATGCGGAGGAGAAGGAATTCAGTCAGTCAGAGTTTGATCAGTCAGAAGAAGAATTTTCTCGAGTCAAACATCTAGATTGACAAAGGTCAGAGTCATGGTTTTTTTTCTTCTTCTTCTTCTTTTGCAGGAGGATGGGTCCTTGTTGTTTACTCATGATAAGTTTGCTGGTCAAGAACATGAATTTTATTCCCCAAGTTGAAGTTGAGTGTACCTCTTAGCTGAGCTAAAGGGAGGAAAGCAAAGACCACCCTGTGCAATACTGTGTAAATTTTTGGGGTCTGCTTTTTACGAAAATATTTTATGTATCAGTCAAACAGACCCTTTCTGTCTACAAGTTGAATGATTACACCTGCCACTCGTTTGTCTTTTTTTTTTAAGATGCCTACACGGCTACACCGACAAAAGTACTTTGTATCAGCAGCATGCATACCAACAACATTCTCATATCTCCGGCTGCTAAGGTGTGAATTGATACGTTTTCTTTTATCAATTTACAGTCATGTTTCCTACACGGCGACGACGAACCTTTCACTTTTCACCGTTGAGCATATTCTCTGAATTATTTGCATCTTTTCAGTGGTTACGGCATAATATGGGATACATTAGCTTCGTGGTTTTTTACTTTTTACATTTTCAAGGAAATTAACTATTATTGCCACCAACTTTGCCTAAGATTTTATTTTCTCAACTCTTATCCCCCAAAGCACGGAATGTTTAAGGCTGAAATGAAGGGGTATAGGATAGAAAAAAAAAATTTAAATTCCAGGTTATTCTTCTGAAGGTTAGATTAACCGGTTTGAAGGTTGACTTTCACGGGTTGTGTTTTTGCCATATAATATGCCATTAGTCCTGCATCCTTTTTATTGCTCCACCACCACCACTACGACAAAGGAATACTTAACTGAAGAAGAGAACAGTTTTCGATGTAATAATCCTGATTTTCGCTTCGCACATTATTTTAGTTGAACTTTGGCGATAAAGATGTTTTTGTTATTACCCCATAAGGCTATTTCCATCGACATTTCCCCAATCCCTTTTGTCTCTCTCTCTCTCTCAATATATTCATTCATTCAACCATCACGTACTTCTTTTCATTCAAATGGCGCATTTGCAAAATTTGTGATTGTGACCGGCTTACGGTATTTTCGGCAAAAAATATCCACCACCACCGTCGTCGTAACAACCACCTATAAGTACACATTAACTAGGTACTCTGTAAATGGCTTTAAGGAGTAATCGTGAAAAAACAATGAAAAAAGGGTAAAACGACGGAGCAAGAAAAAAAACTGTTTATGTAAAAATATTTGACCGTGATTGCGACTGGGAAGTTATTGGCTGTAAGTGGTGGCTAAGCTTATTTGCAAAGAGCCATCAAAGGTGTTTGTCATTGGACCTAAAAACTCGTCTTTTTCTCATCGGATTAGACAAACTAGGGACACGACTAAATTGAACATCCGCATACGTTCAGAAAAATGTTCGACGTGAATGCATAAAAGTAAATAAATAAATAAACCTCTATTTTTATTGCATTAA
Source organism: Dicranocentrus wangi (assembly GCA_036850665.1). NCBI lineage: Eukaryota > Metazoa > Arthropoda > Collembola > Entomobryomorpha > Entomobryidae > Dicranocentrus > Dicranocentrus wangi. Next base: position 57,505 of record JAANSN010000214.1, read on the forward strand.
TACTTTTATGCAAATTTAGCAACTGCATTCAATGCTAAAAAGGATTGGTATCTTTATGTGATGTTTTGTAACACGTCTGTCTCTGTCTCATCAATAAACGACGACGTAAAACGCTATATAGCTTTTTTTTATTATTAAGGAGGTTCTACTGATGGCCGGTTGCTGCTAAATTAGATATATCCTTCGTTTGATTAAATGTGGTCTTACTTGACGTGCGGCTTTGGGTTGCAGTGGTTGTGGTGCACAGATTTTGTGCATTTTGTATAGGGATTCTTAGAGAGAGATGGCTAATTTCCCACTTCACAGACACCCATGTCGTGACTGATTAAAATTAACATTTTTTCCTTATTTTTCCTATTTTTTTGTCTCTTGACAAACGTTTGCTTGGTTGTAAACCGCTTGGCTCCCTTTTCTTGGTAAACACAATGTCTGCTGCTGCATAATCATTCCAATTGTGTGCCCTTGTTTTTCCCTGGAAATAATTTGAAGAGCTGTCAATCAACGTGGTTTTGTGGCAAAGGCTAAAAATGCTGAGTTTTCGGAGCAGAAACATGAAAAATTCCTTCTGGGTTTCCCTTTTAGTAAAAATATTTTTTTCTCCAGGCAAAAGTCCTGTGGGGTGCCAATGATTTCATTTCTGTAGGAAAAAAAAACCTGTTGAGGACGATATGCTAGTCAAAATACAAAGTCAAAATAGTTATGCAAAGTAAGTATCCACATTAGACTTGGTAACACATGTCATCATCATCATCATGTGAATAACATGATCTTGACGTTGATATTTGAAAAAAATAACAAGACTTCTGGGCACTTACATTGAAAGACCTTGAATTAAGGTTATGTACAACACCAACTACGCAACGCCAATACTAATGTACTTATTTAGGTATATTGATTTTTCGCACGCAATAAAAACGCCAAGCTTGTCACACACCAAGTGTGATAATCCCCAAGTTGCAAAAATAGAAAATCGATAAAGTGTCGTAATAGTAATCATAATAAGGAAGTCAAAGAATTAATACTTTTACACGCAATCAACAACATTCTCCAGACACATTGATGGCAGGAGAGGAGTGGGTGATGAGTGAGCAAAACTGATCAATAAAGCATCCCATATTTGAAAATCTTCAATAAAAAAGGAGACACTCTTGGTGGAACAACTCCCTCCAGGAAAAGTACATATTTCTGGGTCTGCGGACTAGCCTCATTCCAACATTCCAAACTTTCCATGCAAAACAGACGAAGTTTTTATTTTGACGTAACATTGTTAGGTACAGCCACGGACGGACGCTAGTAGCTCCGATAAAAAATGTCTACCAAGATCGGCATCCATCCATCCTCAGGGATTTCAACTGAGGCAATTGATTGTTGACCCAGATCCATGTAACTCATCAACCGTACCGTATCATTAGCTCATGACAACATTTTTTTTCGTGCAAGGAAAACCTGACAGAAGAACACACCTGCAAACATCATCATCATCATCGTCTCTCTCTCTCTCTCTCTCTCCTTCGCTAATCTTCTCCGGGCAGAATTTTTTGCACACAGTTTTAAATGGTACAATATGGAAATTACCAAGAGGATAACCCACTGTTTGATTCGCTATTATTCTGGCTCAGATGCTGAGGTAATTCTGCTCCGCTTTGTTTCCCTGATGGACTTCGTGCTTCTCCGATTTAAAGGACTTTTGTATCTCAAAGGGCAAAAATACTCAACTATAGACTAATGACACGGAATTGAGCAAAATGATGGTGGTGGGTATACGTATTTTTAAACCAAAAAGTCATTGAACTTTGGCAAAAGTCGGATTTGTTGAACTGTGTCTTTGTTGGGATGATCCTGTCGCCGTTGCGTTCACGAACACCATGAATGATCATTACCGCCGCAGTGAGGATATTTTTATGCAGGAAAATCATTCGAAAAAAATAAATTTGAAGAGAGTGTAAGAAGAGCAACCACTTTTGGAAGCGATCTATGTGCAGTCACGTAGTTGTCATTTAAATCGTCTAGTGTGTCGAGTATCCTGATAGGGATCTAACATGGTTAACATCCATTGTATCCCAAAAAAACTGTAATGAATGAATGAATGAATGAATTGCACGTTATGCAATTTTCGCCACGTTTCCCCCCTATACGCTCCATCCACTCCATCACCGTAAACATACATACGGATGGGTAAACGGGAAAAACGAGCAGCATCTTGCAATTTTCATATAAAAACCAAACAAGAATTGACCATTAAGGTTGTGAGAGTCAACCTGGAAGGCGTCATTCAAAACTGCATTATTTTGCAGCTTTCAGCTTAAATTTGCATTTAAACTTGAAAATTGACCGAGTGTGTGCATGCATAAAAATAAGTGAGCTTATTTGGGATTCTCTTGAAACAACAACATCGACATTTTCCCTCGATGATCATTCCCCACTTAAAACATTACATTACAACCGGTGGTGGTGGGATTTTTTCAGCTTAAAAAGACACACGTGATTCATTTCAAGCAACGGGATATTAAGAAAGAGAGAGAGAGAGAGAGAAAAATGGTCTCCTGAGTGAGATTTACAAAACATGTAGAAAAAGAGAAGGACTCACTGTCATCCACCCAGAGAGACTGACCAACACCATGAAAAAAGAGTGTATGAATTGAGAAAAAGACATGATGAAGAAAAAAAAACGACCGAATCATCCGGACTTCTCAACTGTTACATGAAGAAAATCTATTCACAGTTATGTTTCCTTACACGCACATCCCTCCCCCCAGCGCTAATATAGTAAGTAAGTATGTGTACCCAGCTAAAAGTCTCATTTGGTGGATCCACGTCCGCGAGTCCACCTCTATTATATTCTAAGAATATTACGTATTATTTTTTGCATCCCATCATGGAAGTGAATGACACTCATTAATTAACCATGAATCGTTTCAGGATGCACAAAAAATCCCTATTTTTTCTACCTCTCTCTCTCTCTCTCTCTCTCTCTCTCTCTCTCTGCCTATCCAATTGATGGTGATGCATGCATCAACTCTCCTCATCAAGCTCCAGATTGTTTACAGAAAAGCTTCTGAGAATGAATTGAAGTTGAGTTGAGTTGAGAAGAAGGATTTCGTACGCAAATCTTACAAAATGAACGGTGGTTTTTTTAGGTACATGCATATATCTTTACATTAAATAGAAAATTTATATAAATACAGCCTCCTTCCTCATCTGTCATGCGACTGAGAAGAAACCCTCCATGAGAGTACCTTTCCCATCTCCCGATGCGAGTGCAGTACTTATTTTCGTACAGCCTGCAACGAGGATTTATAAACGTGGTGGTGGTGGTGTGGTGGTGATAGTGAACTTTATGCAAACTCAAACTGAACTTGACGTTTATTAGATGAAAGGCGCAGCATGAGATCTCGCTCGTCGTGTGAACCCAAACTCTGATTTTTTTTCTTCTTTCTCCTGTATCAATTCACCTTATTTCATTTGCACGGATTTTTTTTATTCATGAGACACCGTCTCAAAAAGAAATATGTAAAGATAGCAGTGAGGCAATCATCTGAATATATCTGAAGAGGTAAACTGGGAAAAGGAACTTTTTTTAGTGTTGTTGGTGCACCGTGACTACACATTGTGCCCAATTTACAATGACAATAGGTACATATTACACGTATCATCTTTGAAATGAATTTTTGTCGTAAGCAGGCAGACAGGCCGGGGTAGACAGACTGCAGACAGCATGACCACTTTGTAAATCTTCCTAATTTTACCCTCCTTTCTGGTGTGTCGTCTGCCTAAGATATGATGTAATAGATTATGTGCTTAGCATGAAAGAAAAAATGGAAAATCTTCATACTTCTCCTCACCCTTTACCACCGACTGTTGTTGACAGAGTACAGTTAGCAAAAAAAGTGCATTTCTGAAACCGATATTATATATATGGAAAAAGCGTGAGTATTTTGCGTAGACAGAGCTGGTAATATGTATTGAGAGGAACTGGGGTTTCTTGAAATTAGCCAAAATTGCCGACAGACAGGGAATGCATCTCCTTTTCATCCTCTCGTCGTCGTAGTTTCATTCAACTTGAGATTTTTAGGATGACAACAGGCTTCTTAGGGACTCTTGTGGAGAACCACTTGGGATAGAGCTCTCCACCGCTGCTGCTCCGTCAATAATAATAATAGTGTTTAATAATGGAAAGGTAAGCAACACTTTGAAGAGTTTGAGTGTAACGTCGACAACCACCACCACACAGAGACTCGACAAGGCTGAGTAGACACTTAGCCTTTGTTGCGCTGTCTGGAAGGATGAAAGTGGGTTCCATATGATAAAACTAATATAAACATGATTACTGTGCAATACTATGCATACACAAGGGTGCAATTATGACTCTTTTTGTGCTACGTAAATGGATACATTTTATTTACCCCTCACAAGAGGCAACCCTAGCAGCAAAAGTAAATACACCTATTCTTGTTAAAAAAAGAACTTGCATAATGAATGTATGTATTGCTGAGCACTTTTGTACTTTATGAAGCTATGTATATACGTACGAACGATACTCCAATCCCAACCAAATTTTTTCCCTCATTTCCCCCATTACAATTGTCAGTTTTAAATATATTCCTATTGTCAAAGGGGATTTCGATGACGGGGTCTGAAGAGCGACGAACAACGAACACAATTACAAACTCAATTCTTCCCCATTGTTATTATTATTATTCATGATAAAGGTAGAGAATTGGTAAAAACGTACATGACCACGGTCATTCCGTCGTCCCCGTGATGAGCATCCACGTATGTAATCATTTTCAATAAAACGAATCTTCTTCTTCCTGCTCACAGTCGGATTTTTGCATGATAATACAGTCATTCATTAACGTACTAAAGTATCAAATAGTTTCATGCATGATGTTTGCATGTCGTGTCATGCAATATGAAGATGTTTTTTTATCCTTCTCCCTCCCCACTCATATGCATGCATTACAGAAGAAGAAGAAGAGAAAAAACAAACTTTTTTATATTGAAAAAAAGAAGAAGATAATATTATATAATCCAAGATCCCTTTGCGTCGAATCAATCCCTGCATGTGAGTAATTTTTATTTCAGGACTTGAGCTTCTCTGGCTGGCTGGGCATATTTACATACCAAACAGCAATTGTGGTCGAACACTAGCTGTCGATACCATGAAGTAGTAAGCCACACCAATAAAAACAGGTGAGTAGTGTATATAAAATGGCTAACTGTGATCAAAAGAAGCTAAAAAAAAGACGGCGTATTGTCATATCCCGGATGATCAGGTTTTCCCCTGGTTCAATCTCTCTCTCACACCCTTCCCCCTCCTTCATGATAGTGATCTGTTACAAGTTTTATATTACCAATAAGTCAACATTTGACTTTTTTATGGAAAAGGAATCCATCGTAGGAATAAATATCCTCGAGAGAACATCATCTACAAACAGAAACTACATTCTACAGTCGTCGTCACATGTAAAGGTCATGCCGAGACTACTAACATAGCGTCATATAGCGTAGTAGCGTTGCATTGCATGACCCATCTTGCAATATACAATAATATCCCATTTTATATCCTTTTACACACATCTATTAATTTTTTTCTCTCGCAAAAATCTTCAAGAGTGGGTATTTTGGATGCACGATCGCGTCTGACTGAATTAAAATAAATCGAGAAACGGGTATAAACCCGAAGTCAGTCATTTTTGCAAGTAATTTTGCGAGGGCTCAGAGCTATAATATTGCAATTTTGATCTCATATCGTCGTCGTCGTCGTCTCATACATCCCCCTCTGATATTGTAAGCAAGCACTGACCACTTTATATTTAGGTATGGCAAATGTTACATCTTTCTCGTCACTCTATTATAATCACCATCCCTGAATATATATTTTTTTATTATTGAGTAGGTAAGTTTCACAGAGGATGGTGGTTGGTTGGCTAATCGAACATATATGTGAAAAACCAGACGGGCTGATTTTTGTTCAAGTTGTAAATGTATTCAGTGTGTGTGCTTCGGTCGGTATGTCAAGTTTGATCTTCTTTGAAAAACTAACAGCCACATAAATTACAAACGTGAGCACTTGACTGCTCAGATTAACAATGATACTTGTAACTACACAGACGTGATTGCAGTCTAACAAGAAGAAGAAAAAGAACTATCTGAAATCCCGGTATAAAAACAGTCCATGTATTTTTGATCCTCTCTCTCTCTCTCTCTCGCTCTCTCCTGGCGTGTTGTACTCTCCTCATTTATTTGACAAGCTAAAAGCACTTTATTTCCCTGGGATCCCCACATACATGAAAGTTGCTGGGTGAAATAATTTTGTTTCAAAAAATGCAATTGCAATGTGCACTCCACACACTCACAGAAAAACATGATGATGGATGGATGTTAGTGAGAGCTACCTACAGTTTTGTAAAAACTCTTTGCAAAATGTTTTTAAAAAATTGACCGTAGTAGTTTTAANGCAAAATGTTTTTAAAAAATTGACCGTAGTAGTTTTAAATAAAAACATGTGTTACAACCGATCCTCTGTCGTTTTGTTTCCTCCAAAAACCCAGGGTGGTATATATGTACTAACTCATCCAGGTAGTATGAGGTGAAACAATACAAAGATATATGGCATAAAAAATTATTACACCGGTGACTGACCAAACCCGGGTGGAATATTAAACATCCTGTTTGCAATTTTTCATTGTGTTCGCCACACCGCACATTGTTTCGCACGTCAAGGTTAGCGTTCCACACAAACACAATATACTAAGTTGATAGCTACTCGCATTTCTACGCAAAATGTGTATTAAAAAAGTGTACTTGAAATCTGACTATCAACTACTATACATTTTTTTTGCCATCACCTATTGTAGACAAGCTGGTTTTCTCAAATGTCATTAAATTTGCAACTCGAACCTTGCACATTGACCATCAAAATCATAATTTGACAATGTATCCCTCTGCTCAACCTCATACCATACCTCGTCGTCATATAGCTAGTCGCGCATATATACTGTATTTGTATTGGAAAGTGAAGTGAGTTTAAAAAATTCTATATAATCTCTGCAAAAGGGATTGTAAGAATTTCGCATGTACAACAGATCACATATACACACACACACACACACAAGACAACTAGCGTAAACGTGCCTACTTACTTTACACACACACACACACACACACACACATAATATAATCTATAATTTAGGAATGAGTTCACTGATTTGTAATCGGTTGACAGGAGTCGCAAAAAGTACATATTGTAAGCTTCTTGACCAGTAATTAAGTGACAGGTCGAATGAGTAGTAGCAGTAAGAGTCAAACTTTATAGATGACCATGTAAAAGTATATAGCATTTTGTCAAATCCATTTTACTCTTTATTATGGAGATTTACTTGAGTCATGCATGCATGCATTTTCCATTTCTTGTCTGACATGTACCTATATCCGCTTAAAGTCGATATCGACATGTTTTGACGATGCAGGAGGATTAAAAAAAGTAAATATTGTTGCTGTTCATCCTCGGTTCAACGGAGCTGAGGCACGCTACGGGAGTTATTATAGCTTTGGCGATTATGGTTGGCGAATCGTGATCTATAGTAATAAAGACTGGGTAGTACAGTTTCATCACATCGCACATTGTCAACGTTCTCAAGTTTCAACTTTGTTGAGAGCGAGTGAGTGAGTATACCTATTTTTTTCTGTTCTCAGGGTCATTTATTTGCTAATAGATAATAGTCACCAAAAAGAAGTAGCCGGCACATTGTTTTTTAATTGTAGCGGCCAAACAACTCTGCCATTTTTTCCTATTCTTGACGAATTGTTTCACTTTTATTGATGGCCACAATAATAGCAGACCGGTAGGCATCTCGTAAAAACTTCTAATGGAGGCTTGTCTGTTATCTACACACACACACACACACAGACGACAATGCATTTAGGTATTACGGCATTACGGCACACGAGAGCAAACTGTTCCTTCAACTTAAGACATTAACCTGTCGTCGTGGCATTTGTAATTACTACAGAGTGCAACTTTTTTCTCTAAAGATTTTTAGAGAAGTTACTACTACACTAGTATAAGGTTTGGGGTGTGTGGTGACTGACTGTGTGCAGTCCTCATTTACATTTTGTAACTGAATCTGACTTGACTGCTGCATGACGAAGCACTTCTTCGCTAGCAAGCAACCTACTAGATTAATAGTCCCCGTTGACTAGTTTTGCTCGCCTAGCACATAACTCACTTTGTGTTATCACTTTAGCATCGATTGGAAGAAGGGACTCCGCCTATGAAATTACAATTTTTTTCTCCCAATGATATGATCTGATTATTTTTCTCTAATCCTTCACTTCAATAAATTCGACGAGTTTTTTTTTCTTCTCTTGCTCATGTCGAAAATAGTAGTGTAGTTGAGCGGATGTTGGGTGGTTCTCGTCGAGTTGGGCGCCTCATTTAGGAGAATTTATGAAAGAATAGGGTTTAGATTAAAATTTAAAAACCACTCGCCTAGTTTAATTAGCCTAATTACTTATAATATTATGCTCATATTATTATGAGTTCAATTAGTTTTGACAAGTGACACGGGTAAAAGAAAGAAAGGGTGAACTTTTGACCAACTCTTTTTTTTGTCAGAAGAAGCCGGACCTTAATACCTTACAGCAGCATTCACTAGTTGCATACATACATGTGGGACTGACTGACAGGGAGACCAGACAAATCATCATGCCGCATCCCGGTTAGCCCTCTGACTTGGTAAATAAGCTAAAAACACACAGCTTGTGGTATTGACAGGGAATGATATTTCTATCTTCATCCTAAAGTAGACTCTCTGATAATATTATGGCCTTTGTCAATCCTACGTAGTTGAAAACACCACACGCAGTCGTGCATAGGAAGGTGTAATCGGTAATGATAATCAAATTGATCATCTCTCTCTCTCTCCCTCTCTCTCTCCCTCTTTCGTTTATTATTATGCAACACATCCTATTTGAATAGGTCTTTGGGGCCATACCAATTCATGGTGCCTTTCATCACGGCGACAACACTAACACACCTTTTCGATACTGTCAAGAGTACAAAGTTTTGGTGTCATCATGATAGTCCGGCCGTGTGGTACAGGTTTAAAGCTGTGATACCGGTGGCCTAGCCTTTTGCACGCATGTGGGACGGGATCATCATATGGGATATCCAGTCGATTCCAATAAATTTGCTAATCGTGCCTCTAATCATCGAACACACTTGCTCCACTCGTTGTCTAACCGCTGCTGCTATTATTATTATTACATTCACGTAGGCTTCATTTGATCGTTCAGAGAATAGACCTTTGTAATAATAAATGGGACCGTGGTGGAGGATCCTACTGATGATGATGGTGATGATGATGACTCAAACCTCTTGACCTTTCTTTTCAAAGTCCGGTATTTAAAACCTTATCGTCCTTCAATTTGACTAATTTGCCTGTCTTCCGGTACATGAATTCTGGGTAATACAGTCATTTCGAGGGGCCACTTAATTGCATCATTAACTCGGGATGGGATGTAGTACCACGACGAAAATAAAGGGTGTACGCTTGACGCAAGGAATGATGGTTATCCTTTTATACAAGAAAGCAATTAATTTGAACAGATTTCCTTTCAATATCATTATGCAATCCTTCCTTATCTCCTTCCGATGAAACCCTTCACCAAGTGCCTATCCTTTATGGACATTTTACAGTGGAAAATCCCTCCACCCCCTGAATTGGCTAAATGGCAAAATGGATTGTTTTCTGAAAAGCCCCTCACCAAACCTCTCGCTGGCAAATGTCATTCACCTAATAATATATTAAATAATATAAAACTTTCTTTTGAAATGTGTTCACCAAACCGAGCTGCCCAATGATTCCCGATTAGTTACACCCTTTTCGATAACCATTCCGTCTCCGTCCGTGGTGGGGTAAGTACATTAGCAAATTTCCAGAAATGATAAAACCTTTTGGTTCCTTAGTCATATTCCTTGAAATAATATTCGAATGCTCAGCCGATGACCATTTTCATAATGCTCTCATTCAACGCTACCGAGAAAAACCATGCGGGGATCGATCGCCACAAAAGCCACAAAGTACCAACGACAACATATTGCATACCTTTTTTAAAAAAGGAAATTCTATTGACATGACAAATATAATTTTGCAAATAACTCTAAAGCCCCCTTCTCAGAAAAACCTGATACCCATACGTGCACTGTCATGCCATTTCAAGCTGAACAAATTATTAGGAGAACCGTCATCATACACATCATGATATATTCTCCGCCATTTACCAGTAAAACTTATGTAGTAAAACATCCAACAATTGGTAAAAGGGATATGTAATTGCGTTCAAAGAATTCCTGACATTTTACGTAAATTCCCATACATTCCAACATATTTTTTATGGACAAGTCCGAAAAGCCCCCTGCAGAACTCCCTTGCTACATTATATATTATGATGTATGATGGAATTCAATGGCAAAAGAAAATTATTGTTTTCCTTGCATAAATTTTATCACCTTAATCTACGTGGCTAAAGGATGAGGTGAAATAAATGGGGGGAGAACACAAAGCGGAAATGGCGTAGTTATTAGAGCGCGCGTGCATTCCTGTCTTTTGCCGGCCTCCGATTACATCACCACCGCACCACCACCACACGACATACCCTTCTCGAACAAAGACTCGGGGAAAAACAAGATTGAATTTGAAATTAAAAAAAGTGAAACATCAAGGAAAGGAAGTCACTCTCTCGCCGTCGCAGAAGAGTTAAAAAAAGAAAGGAATCCGGTAATGCGTTTCCTTTTCTTCTCTGTAATAATATTATTAATTCTACCAGCATCCCATCGCACATCATCTTCATTTATGTATACTTTTTTTGCACCATTTGGGCTTCGCTCCCGAGAGAAAAAAGTAGAATGCAGTAGGAAAAGTGCACGCTTTTTGCAACATAATATTATTTATACATACACACACACACACACACACACATGCCCGGTAATGGGGAAATATTATGTAAAAAACCAGTTTTGAAAAAGGCCTTCAAAAGGTTTTCAGCCAGAGAGAGCGAGAGGTACCCACATAGACAAAACTAGCTACCTTGGATGTTTGCAACACAAAAATATAATTAAAAATAAGACTATTGAACTGACATGAATGCAGGAGAGTCAACGGAATCGAGCTACCTCGTACTACATAATATTCTGCTCTAATCTAAATCATATTTATATCTCCAATTTTTTTTTTCAAAGGAAGTATGATATACTTTTCTGGGAGTTTTTTCTTCTTCTCCTTCATCATCATCATCATCATTGTTCTCGCATGTACTACTTCCATAATATTATTATGATGCAACCCCATCCCCTTCGTCACTTTCTTCCAATGAACTTGAGCCGGAGCAGTTATATAACGTGGTGGATGTGTAACAACATTAAAAACAACCCTTGCAATTTTGAATTGTTGATGTACTGCCCACGGCAATAAAAACAGAGGCTCAAGGTAAAATCAGCATCATCCCTCTCTCCAAATGTAATACAATTACTCCTTCAAAATGTATTTCCGCTGTGTATATATAATAATAAATACACTCTCCCTGCCTGAACAGGGAACAATATTAAGATGATAATGAAGACGAAGATGATGATCAAACAAGAAGAAAAAAAACATGATCATAATAACCACGTCCAAGTGATCATCATCACATCACATTGGAGAGAGAGAGAGAGAGGACTAGACCAGATACGATTTTGCGCTCTTAGTATTCACACTCCGCCAAGTTTAGAGGATCATGGATGGATCATCATTCTTCACAAATGCAATTGCAACTTTTTGATTACAATCATATCATGGTGTTGAGGGTATGTATGGTGGTGGTGGTGGTGGTGATGATGGCAAATGCATGATGATCATCTAACTATTGATATCATATATATATCTTTCTCTCTCTCTCTCTCTGTTTTCATCTCATCATCATGATCATCATCATCATCATATCATCATCCTCCTCATGTGGTTCGTAGCATGGTTAAAGATTTGAGAAGAAGAAGGCTGATTTTTTTGTTGTTATCGGAAATTTTTTTCCTCTTTCCTTCATTTTCTTCCCTTGTAGAGTCCACTTATTTCTCCTACTAAATACTACTGCCACAGAGTGTTGGTGTAGAACTGCTGTCGTTTTTTCCCTTTTCCCTCTACCTCCTTATGGCACCAATAGTTCATTGAACTTTTTTCCTGTTACCCGTCTTTTTACTAAAGATCATATCCCCGGCCATTCATCTGAATTAAAAAGATGCGGATGGATGATGTTCACGAGGATGATGATGATGATGATGATGAAGAAGAAGAAGAAGAAGAAAAGGAGATGGTAATGGTGCTGATCGCCATAATCTCGCACAATGTTAACTTCTCAGTGCACACACGTACGCATGTCAGCAGTAGTGCATGGTAATATTAGATGATCATCCATCCTCCTGACGATCACGATATATAGCATGTAATCTAGCTTACTTAAACATTAGTCGCTCCAGGTAAATGATTTTCTACGCAGTGCTCCTATATGCTCCTACTCCTATGCTGCTAGTCGTCTGCTGAGGAAAAATGCACTTTTCCCAAATTATCTCTCTCTCTCTCTCTCTCTCGTATTATTTACCGAGGGCACTTTTTTTGCAACTTTCGTGAATGTTTTCAAAGGAGAGCAAAAAGCAAGAAAGAAGAAGTGTTGTGTATTTATGTATGTATATAACGTAACTTGGTGTAGGAACGCAACGGAATGGAAAACCGGAAAAAATTGTTTTTCTTCAGGGAAACTAAACAAAATGCGTTATCTTAAATTGCAAATCGTGTGTAGACTGAGCAATTCAAAATGTGAAGAGTGAGCAGTTGACTGGGAAGTCATAATAATATATCCTATCCTATCCCCAGCCAGCGCCGTCTTGGACTTGGACTCACAAGAAGGTCAATACTCATTGTTACAAATTCATTACGATCACGCACCAGCACCACCACCGCCGTCAAGATGAGTTCCTCCATTCATTTAAATAGTGCAAAGAGATAAGGAGGGTATTAGCAGGATTGTGGTTGGAGATTGGAGAACAACAAAATTGTTACACTACAACTACTTTGTCCATTTTAGGAATCATTTATTACCCCGGGTCTGTCTAGTGAGATATATCAATCACCATGTTTTCCACGCTATAAACCACCCAACTGAGCGAAAAGGAGGTGTGAAGAAACCCAGCTTTTGGACGTTTGTTACAACACACACTACCTCCACGGCCTCTTTGACTACTTGACTAGCGCACCAGCTCCTTTATAACTTTCACTCTTGCCACCGCCGCCGTCGACGACGACCACGACTACCGTTTACAGAGATAATGCTGTTATGTAGATTCCTCCTTTCCTTTGCGTGCGTCGTCCCTACAAAAAGTTAATGCCGGATTTATTACCTGGTGATAGTCCCCATTATATATGCTTGATCACTGGCAAATAATTTAAGCACCAAAACAAGGAGGTGTTTAAGGTCAAAATGAGAGTTGGGTTTTGGAGATAATGTGAAATGAGCATGTTCATCATCCTCATCATCATCATCATCGTGACCGTCCTCCCAGGAGCCAGTCTAATTTTTGTGCTAAAATCCAGTCCAGGAATTGCACATAATATATTATGGGCGTAAAAAATGTAAAAGTATAACATTGACTAAAGTTAGTAGAGAAGTTACCCTCTAGCCTAATAAATTATGATGCTGCTTATGGGTTGCCCATGAGTAAGTTTAAAAATTCCAAAGGATTTTCCCCCTCATCACTCAACTCCGCACCACCGTCGTCGTCGTCCTGTCTTTGCTCCTGCTGTTTTCCACTAGGGAATTTAATGCGAAAACTGTCTGTAAATAGATAACTACCACGTTCGCCATTTGAGAGCTGGTGCCTGATGCCTCAACGGCAGCACCACGGCTACCTCATTTCCATGAATTAAAAAAAGAAGAGATTTTCAGCTTGGGATAATAGTATGAAGATATGATACAGGGATGCAGTTTTATTATTGCATCCTTGTAGTCTTCCTTTCCTTGTACAATTACTCGTCTGGTACTGACTACAACAAATGTCCACCCATAATTTCTCATGCATAGGCAATCTCCTCGATATATACAAGCATACTAAATGCACAATGCAACTCATATCATTATTTTCATTGTACACACACACACACACACACACACACACACACTGGCGATGATGAGTGAGTGAATACAAAAGCTGAGCTGAGCTGGCGGACCTGGCTGAGAACGAAGCATAAAAAAAGTTGAGCCTTTTGAAAGCAAAAATGGTTTTTGCTCAACCCTAACAAAGTCAATGGCAAGTTCACGTAACTGCAATAACAATTACGACTTATAAGCAAATATCCATTTTGGATTTAGCATCCTTTGTTGAAAAAAAAATCAAATTCCTTGCTATTTTAGCACTCCATCTGCAATCATTTTTTATTGTCTAGCGTCGTCGTCGCTCGAACACTTTTCATCCTACAAATGTTACCGTTCATGTGTTTCAGATTGGAGAGGATTTTTGCGATAGCCAGTTTTTTTTCTCTTTCGTTACCTGTGTAACCAGTCAACATCATAAGCCTCTTATCCACCTCATCTTCTCCATGATTATAATCACCAAATTAGCCATTATTATGTGGTCATTAATGGGTGTTGCAAGTGCATATTTGCATAAACCCAGTGCACTCGGCAACAACCAGACTTAAAAGAAATCGTCTGGACTTTTCACTGCGATAATCATAGTTTACATTGAAAAAAAGGTAGAAATTAGTTGGTGGCGATAACCCTGAACCGTTTTTATGTAACTCTTTTTTTTCTCAGCTCACGTCTTATCTTATTATATGTAAAAGGGATTTTACACAAAAACAATTATCAGTCCGCCGAGTCCCCTAACTTCTCAATCGTCAAATTAAATGGAAGAAAAAAACAGCAGCGCTTAATAATATTTTCCCCCATCTTGTCTTCGTCGGAATACAAGACCCTGGCGAGGAAGTCAGGATAATAAAAAGAAATGGGAATTGCATTGCAATCTTGTTTGCTCGTCAGTGCTATCGTCTTTGTGGGTTTTGTATAGCGCCAGCCTTCTTCCTTTCCGTTACCCTTCTATTTAGCCAGGGTAATTGTCCAAATACAGATTTTTTTTTGAAAAAGCCCAATTATGAATTACATCATAATTCAGAACTGTATAAAGCCCGTGGTCTTCCTCCTCCTCCTCGTCAATCCTTGTATATCCTCATACAATCGACGGCAATGCGACGTTGACTGAGAACGTTTAGATAATTTTTGTTGAGTGAACATAAATGAAAATGAAAATTGGCTCAATCAGTGTAACAACTCGGCGAGTAATTTTCCCCCATTGAACCCATTTCCCCGTCCCTCCACGCAAGAGACATAAAAAGAAAGTGAAAGAACAAGAGTGAGTTTTTGTAGTAGGAAAAAAAATGGGATAAAGTGTTGTGTTTTTTAGATGCAAACACTTTTCCACATCCACCCCTACACGGGTATATATGCATGCTTATCATTTCATTTACAGAGATGAGCCAACTTGACAAACACGTTAAAAAACTATTATCATTTCAAGTACATTATATTTCCTGGTTTCAACGTGATAAATATATACCTATGTAGGTATACCTATGTATTATATAATATACTTTTGCGGAGGTGAGTAGTTTTGCGCACTGTTACGTGAAAATGATGAAGAGCGTACAATGAAGGGAGCTAAGTTGCTGTTGGGATGATACGTGTAAACCATATAATATGCATGGGGAAATATATATAATTTTCTTCAACCAACTGCGGACATGGGTACGTACGTACCTACCTACCTAACAAGATATATCACGGTGGGTAGAGGAGGCACTCACTACTCACTACTCGATTCCATGCATTTCACTTTTTCCGAAAGATCCCGTAATTCTTCCAAGAGAACCCATTAACTATCAAGTTTAGCAGGGTAATATATATACCCCATACAAAGGTAGATGGATCATTATGTACTGTAAATAATTACGGGGGAATACCTTACCAAATTTTGCAGAGCGAAATGTGCACCGAAGCACATCGCCCAGCTCCACTTTTCCCCTTAAAACATTTAACTCCATAAAGCCACATTATGGACTCCTTTATTTCACATCACGTGGCTTTCCTTGCGAAAAAAAAGAATGCTTTATGTGTCTGCCTGCCTGCCTGCCTGCCTATCCATATGGTTGAGTATAAAACGGCAGGTAGTATTAATCATCTCACTTGTAAAGTGTAATAAAGTATGTATTCCCCCCATTCCCTTTCTTTTTCATACTGTGGCTTCATGGTCTTGTGCGGAGGAGATGTGCAGTGGAGATCGTGTTTTGTGTAATTGCACGATAATAACTTAACATAAAGTACATCCTTCCGGCAGCTCCAACGAAACCAAGTGTACAAGTGTTTTTAGCAGTGACCTTTACCCCTCCTTTTACGTTTTTTCTTACCTCTAATGACAAAATGAGCATCGCAATGGGATTGAGCAGAGTGTGTGTGTACACCCTCTGTTCACCACCAGAGTTACATATATTTCGATTTCATGAAAAATGCTTCGTTTTTTCTGAGAACTTTCCTCCTCAGCTAACTGCTCTTCATCCCTGTTTCCTCCGAGAAGGAACTGAACGTCGTATCGCGTGTGGAACGAATTAGCTATGCATGCATACTCCTCCAAAACAAACTCTTTTTTTTCAAGAGGGCTCGGTTGCAACCGTTGCAAAAAACGAAGACATGAATTCCGTTCTGAAAAAACGGCCAAGCTCAACCTCGCTTACACTTTTCTTTGAGCAACGCAGCAGAAGAAACTGATCAGTTATAAAAATTGTTCACAAGAGGAGGAGGAGAGGAGCTCACACATACAGCATCAATCTCACGATGAATTCCACTTTCAAGCTCTTTTCCATTGGTTTCACTCAATAGGATCAACACTACGTATGCGTGACGAGTTGACAACCATTGTTTATCAATGATCCCTTCACAAGGCGAGCACATTGTGTACGTGAACGTGATGATCCCGGCTCCGGTTTTCTTCCTTTTTTTAGACAACCTGAACAATGCCGATTGGTCATGGTTTTGCTTTGCTTCTGTCACAGATTACCATGCGTAAAGTGGCATGAGAGAGCACGGGACAAAAAAACAGTTGCACTTTTATATGGACAGAGAGCTTATAAAGCACGGTAAATATTGAGTGAATACCTGAAGATTTATGCTATTATTATTATTATTATTATGCTATGCATGTATGTAAACAAACATACTTGTTGCATTGTTTTGTCAAGAGACTTCTTCACTTCATATATGCGATGCTCCTCCATGGCAAGGATCCCATATACGGAAATGCCTTTTTTCTTTTCTTATGGCTCTATATTTATTTGCATTAATGAAGTGCTACACGTTATTTTTGTACTTTATCCCACAATATTTTAAATGCAAAGTAGCCACCTGTTGATTTGTCTAACTAAATTTTTGGCAATCTTGGACTCATCCCCCACATGTGCACACTCTGAGCCTACCAATCTACCTACGCACGGCCACATGTTTGATTACGTAAAGCTTAGATTTTTTTCTTGCCTAAAACAAAAACATTATTAATGCACATCTTTATTAACAAATATTAACATCATCATCATCATCCCACATTATGCATCCCATAATATGTAATGATAGCAGCTACTTCCAGAGACTGTAAAGAAGCTTACTCAAAAACAAACTTTAGAAAAAGAGCATTCTGCAACGAGAACGTATAGCAGAAGCTGCAGCAATGACTGTTATGACAGACATTTAAAAGTATCTCTGTCATTTTACACGCAAAGAATAATGTAATGAGTAAACATTTTCAAATGGGAAGATTAGCATCTCCCCTTTCAAAACTATATAATGTGCATAAAACTCTTCTCTATATAAAACTTGCAATGTATAAAAACGAACCAGGAAGCTACTGTACACCTTCATATTTTCTCAGCGTTGCGTTGCTATACCATTCTTCCAATATTATTATAATATTTATATATACTCTGTTGCTAAAACGACTTTTGTACTTTACACGAGGATGGATTATAATGAAAGGGAGATTGAAAGCAAAATTTTGTGTACATCCGAGTTCAGTTCAGTTTGCCTTGGAAGGTTAAGAGCAAATCTGGTTTTGAGTAAGTGAACCATATTATCTGAATACATATGAATGAGCCCGGTACGCCTACGGGTGGAAACTACAGAGATGAAACTCTAAAGGCAGTGATGAAGATCGTGTTTTAGTAGTGCAACCCTTAATGTTTCCTTCTGATTGTTTTGATTGATAGGCATGCAGATAAAAAAATGTATGAATGGCTAACCGCTACAATTTTTTTTTCTGATACGGTGTATCTCCTTTTCGCCATGATCAAGATCATCATCATCATCATCACCATCATCATCATCTGCTCCACATTTACGAACAACGGAAGAAACTGGGTGTGGATTTCACTTGCTTTGCTTTCCTCCGGTGTGAAAAGGTAAAAAGAGGGAAGATCGTGCAATTTCGATAACTAATTGGCAATGGTGTTGATAATGGTGATGAATCTGATGGATTCGTATAGCAGAAGAAATACAGGTTCCGTTGCCCTTGGCGTCCTTTTCTCACATACAACATTATTTTGTGGTTAGTTGCGTAATGACAACATTACGTAATATTATGTACATGATGTGCATTAGGCGTTTTGATGTGCTCAAGAGCTTTATATATTGTTTCGGTGGAAAAGGATGCATCGTGCCAGAAGCAAAAAAAAAACATATAGAATTTTCAAATAGATGTATGTGATGTGGTGGTGGTGTTTGGTGTGGTGAGCAAAAGAGGAAATATAATAATGATTTTGTGAAAAAAAAATTGAAGAGGTAGATGCACTACCTTGTACTAATCATATCATATCATGATATGCATTTATTACGACGAATACACTCCTTTCCTTTTTGTTAGCATGATGATGATGGTAAAATAAATGGGATCAAGTTCATCCCTGATTATATTTTCTCTCCATTGTTTCCTATTTTAAAAAAATGGAATGCATCCTTGATTTTCTCGGAATGGAAGTGTGGAGAGCCTGCAGTCGCTCGCCTGCCAGACGGCTTTTTAAACAACGTTGCAATGCAATGTGGGAAATTCACAGGATGCAATAAGGGCGCTCTTGGTATTTACCACCACACAAAAAAGTAGTGTGACTGACTCTCGTTACAAAACTGTAATCAACAGGGAGCCAATGAGTAATTCTGCAGGTGGAATTCCTAGGAGGATTTTTGCGTAATTTCACGTTTCCTCCCAATTTTCTTATAATAGTTTCAATCGTAAATGGAGATATGTCTTCAATATATAATAATAATTAATTTATCTGTTTTCCGAAGGCAAATAAGACCCTCTAATCTAATAATAATAATAATAAGAAGAAATGGGACGACGGATTTGTAAAATTCGACAAGCCTGTTTTGGTCAATCCGTCTCGTTAAGACAGTGCGCGGCCGCGCCGACGAAGCGACTACAACTCGGCAAGAGATTGTCTATAGTTGACATG